>PVKM010016873.1:0-26383 GCA_004027735.1 Carollia perspicillata
AGATACTCTCTTCCCTTTAGTCTGTCCATCCAAGTCTCCCCAATACTTTCAAGTTATGGCTCAAACTATACCTTCTGCATTAAATATTACCTAATCAACAAACACTTGCGTAGTACCAAATAGTTTACAGTACATACAGTGAGTGTTTCACTTCCGCACCTTGTGAGGTAGGCAGCAACATCATTTCCACTTGACAAAGGGGGTTCACCAAGGCTAACCTGCTCCAGGCAGCCCGTCCCACCCCATCATGCACCAGCACCAGACAAAAGCCACCTCCAGTCTCTGTCCACATTCAAGCCTAAGCCTTGACTACAACAAAGGGAAAGGAGAAGAGGGAAGGACAAAAGGCCAGTGAGGAAGTCTGGCTATGAAAATGACACACCCCCACTCCTCCTGCCAGTTGAAAAGTTGGCCACAAAGGAGAGAAAGGAGAAAAATGAGGCAGATTCTATTATAAGTACAATATACCCTACGTAAGTTGTTAAGCTGTTCCCTATATCTGGTACTTAGGAATAAATTTATGTTCCTCAATATAAAAAACATTAAGCTGGACTTTATTATAAATAACTTATGTATGTATATAAAATTTATGCATATAAATGTATTTATAATATGTAAATAATTTATAATAAAAATGGCCTCTTAGAAGAGTCTGTGTGAAACTTAGATAATTAACTGGAAAACTCTGCTCAAAATTAGTGCGCTATTTCTAAAGGGTATAAGAGAAACTTCTGGAAGAATTTGTTTCATAGATTTAAAAAAAATTATAACATAAAATCAGTGTGTTCCAATTAAGGAGGTAGAAATTATAAAGAATAGCATAGCTATAAAATTATAATTTAACAAAAAACATTTACAGTGAATCTCCCTGGGAAACTTACCATTAAAACAAGAAAAAAAACACAAAAAAAATATGCAAAACACACATACTGAATCAACATTAACAAGAACCTCAATAGTAAAATTATAAAAATAATACATGTAGGTTGAACTTGACTTAGGATGGTGAACACACAACACCATATGCGGATGCTGTATTATAGAATTATATACCTAAAATCCATATAATTTTATTAACCAATGTCACCCCAATATATTCAATAAACAAATTTTTAAAAATAAAAATCTACATAGGTTGAGACTATCCATAAGTATTTGAATGCTATAGCTCTAAGAAGCTACTTCCAAACTAACCATTGACTGCATCACACTTTAAACAACAGATGCTATACAAGGTTCTTTTAAAAAATGGTAATTTTTTAAAAACTAAATTTAATCTTTTAAAGGCAAGATTACAAAAGGTATTTGGCTAGTACCTTTCAGTGCAAAGCTCTAATTAAAAGCAAGAAATATAATTAGAGGCATAGTAAAACAAAGCAAAATGCCCGACTGTCAAGTGAAACGTAAATCCTATTACCTGCTTAGTATTATCCTCTCAATACATTTCTTTTTGCCTAAGTTAGCCAGAGTCCGTTTCTGCTGTTTGCAGTCAAAGAACCCTAACTGTGATAACTACATACTTTAGTTCTAAGATAACTGTGGCCTCTTCAAAATTGGACATCTTTATATATGAAATAGATTGGTTCAATTACCAAAATGGAAAAAGCCTGAATTTCGGGCACAAAAACGTAGGGGCCACTGAATTACTAATGCAGAGAAGGCTAAAGTATTCTAGTTGCCTCCAGGCAATGTCCATTGGAAGTTAAAGAATAGAGTCAATTCAATATATACTCCACAGACATGTATATCAATTCATTTATTTTTCTTTTCAAAGGCAAAATAGAATCTAACTCAACATTTGGTTTCCTATGAACATCACTCTCCACTTCTCTGTAAAACTTTAAAAATGAGTTTTTATTGTCATGGATGACATGATACTTTGAAAATATTCAAAAAAATCTTTACTCCATCTCCCCAAAAGTAACACATACTTGAAACAAATAAAAAATACAAAGATTAATAGAGAAATAATTCATTTCCCCCCACCCTATCCCCTCAGGTCCCACTTTGCAGAAATGGTCGATCCTGGTAATTAAGCATGTATGCTTTCACAGCTTTTGGCAAATTCACACACACAGTATCCCCAGTGCTCAATAATACACCTTGGACATCACTCCAGAATACAGCATATAACTCAATTTATTCTTTTTACTCACTACATAATAAGCCACTGTATAAATACACTATAATTTACCCAACTATTCCATTAATGATGGGAAAAGACTCTTCAGATTATGTCCAGGTTATTTTCCTTTCCAAGCCAAATAATGCTGTAATCAACATACCTATGCACACGTCCTTTTGTACTGGAGGACAGGTATCAAAAAATGGACTGCTGGGTTAAAAATTAAAAACTATATTTTAATTTTTCAAAACCTTGTGATAGTTCTAATATATATTAACAATAAAGAGAATAGAAAATAATGAACTCCAATTTACACACCACTCAACTTTAAGAATTGCCAAATTTCAATGTTCCCTTTTTCCCCTTGACTATGACATTTAAACTATTACAATCTATTTAAACTATTAAAAACTGTTGAAAATCCATTTTAACAGTTCTGTCTCCATGAATGGCTAAAAGTTTATAAAAGTCATTTTTAGACACTAGTTTATGGCAATCACCAGCATTTGTATTCTCTTTAATATTGTTCATAACTTTTTAAAAAATCACCCATAATATTCACTTCCTCCTCCTACTAAGCTCTTTGAGATGAAGAAACAGCAGAATCAAAGCATCTAAGACAGCAGAAAAATAGACTAGGAAAGATCATCCTAAAAGCATAAAAAGACCTTGCAAGGGAACAATATCAGGCAGGCAGAGAGGTATATTAAATGACAGAGGCAACAAAGAGAAAGAAAGGAGTAACATTAAGTAGATTTTTAAAAGCTAGCATTAGCTGGTTGGAAAAGTACTTAAGGAATTGCTGGTGGTCTGAGTGGGAAATTTAAGCAAAGAAATAACAATTCACGAGGAATAGTGCACGCTATTTGAAAGTATTTCGGAACTAGCTGCTTAAAATACACTGCAATGATCAGCAAGCTAGGTGAATAGCCACTTAGTGTTCTTCCAGCAAAAGATATTTGGAGGAAAAAACATCACCAATGTGTAACAAAAATTAACATTTATTTCTTTTTAAGTATAAGTAGCATCACTACTAAAGAAAGGCAATATAGAATGTGTATATGTACACAAATTTACAAAAGGAAGACTTGGTACAAATGTGTTCCTTGAAAAACATATACAATGAAATTTTAAATGTACTAGAGACATGGGATATTTAAAAGAATCCTAAAGTAAATTATTTTGTACAGTGAACATTTTATAAAATAATCATATCTTGTACTGGCCACTGTGGCTCAGTTAACTGGAGCATCATCCAGCCAACCAAAAGATCATGGGTTCGATTCCTGGTCAGGGCATATGCCTAGATTGTGGATTCAGTTCCTCAGTCAGGGCACATACAAGAGGCAACCAATCTGTGTTTCTCTGTCACATCAATGTTTCTCTCCTTTTCTTTCTCCCTCCCTTCCCCTCTCTCTATAATCAATAAAAATGTCATCAGGTGAGGATTTTTTAAATTTTTATCTTAATTTATTTAAAAAATATGACGTTATTATAATTGTGCCTAAATTACTCATTAGCTCTAAGCTCCCAGAGGCAGAAGTGATTTTTTTTGTCTGTGTATGTACAGTGACTGGCATATTCTCAATAATCAATAAATGCTTTATGGATTAGTAAACTTAATATTTAAAAAAGAAAACCACATTTTAATGGTGTAGTTTTTAAGTCTACAGATAAACATAAGATGTATGTTTGTAGCTGAAGCTTAGAAAGTGTCAAGAAAGGATCTTAGAAGATGCTCTTAGAAGAGCTGACACTTGAATTGACTCTTGAAGGCTAAAGAATTCAGACATGAGAGGGAAAAGGATTTCTAAAACTTTTTCAAAGCCTTGGTGACTTATCTCAATATAGTTAAACTGGAAGTATCTTCTAGTGTAGATTTGACAAGAACCACATATGGTTTACTTAAATGAAGTTTTAAATTTTTCATTAAATTATTTTAAGTTGTTATAGCATTTATGTGAGACTGGGAAATGTGTGTGTGTGTGTGTGTGGTTAAAGGTGTTAGAGTGAATGTATATATTAGCTTCCACTCCCTTCCTGATACGTGACCTAAAACAAAGGTAAGTAGATTTGAAAATGAAGGGAGAGTCCATAAAGATACAGAAGATAACAGCAAAAGGCTAAATCCTAAAATGGCAGTAGAGAAAAGCATTGATATCCCTATAAATAGAGATGGGAATGGACTAAATACGGAAAGATTTGTTGAAAATCTATTTACAAAGCAGGTAGTTAGACCTTGTAATCATCGTATCTCCCACTCTAAGCAACTGTCATCCAGTCTAATCTCCAAAGAATATAAGTCAGAGGGTCCCTGGAATGTAGGGCTTACCCTTCACTAAGAATAAGGTTAAATATCTTTCTAAAAAGAAATCAAGTAACTAGATGTTGAGACTCCTCCTCCTACCTAACCCAAAAGGCCAGCAGCTAGGGTATACACACTCTCAAAAGTAGCACACTCCAAAGAGTTTGCTCTGGGAGACAGACAAGAGATACAACTAAACATGTAGACATCCAAGATTCCTCAAGAAGCAGCCCAGCCAAATCATTCCACAGTGAAACCCATATTCAACAAGCCAGGGTATCACAACAAGCTAGAATCCAGTCATTTTTGTGGTATGCAACCCTTAAAGATCCCCAGATAGCTAATGAAGACCTCTATTATTTTTTTAAAAAACAGAGGCCAAAGTGAAACAGAAAAACTAACTTGAAGGAAAGAGAGACAATCAGTAGAAAAGAAAAAACTTCCAGTAATATATTTTTTAAAAACTAAGACTTCCAGTCAAGATGGTGACATAGTTAAACATGCCTCACCTCCACACACAGCTATAGCAAAAAATACAACCAGACTACACCACTTTAACCCAGAATTGTCAGAAAGTTGAGCCGTTGCAAGTCCAACAACCAAAGATTTAAAGAAGCCACATTCATCCAGACAAGTAGGAGGGGCAGAGATGTGGAAAGATGTAGAAAAGCATGGGGAGGTACAAAGAGGCAGAATGGCACAGAAAGGCATGGAGAGAGGAACAGGCAGTCCCACATCCATGTGTGGTGGATAAAATAAAGGGAGGGATGCCTCAGGAGTGAGGGATCCCAGCCCCAGTCCAGGCCACCCAGCCCAGGGTGCCAACACCAAATAGGTTAAGTCCCCATATCTTCTGGCTGTAAAAACCAGTAGCATTGGGGAGGTGGAAGAAACTGTGTCCTCTTAAAGGACCCAAGTGGACTTAGGACTCGCACAAACCCACCCCCTCTGGGATTCAGCACCAGGGCAACAGCTAGAAGGGCACCAGTGGTATATAGGGAGAAAGTGAAGTGCGAGTGGGAAGACAGCTTCCTCCTGAGCAAAACTCCAGAGGTCAGGCAGCAGCACTGTCCCCTCTATGAGCCCTCCCACACACAGAGCCAAAGAGCAGTGACATGAGTTGCCCCACCCCAGCAATTACCTGAGGCTCCACCCCATAAAACTCAACAGGTACACCAAGACAGGAGTCAAAACAGCTCTACCTAATACCAAATTGAGAAGACAAAGACATATGGCCCAAATGAAAGAACAGAACAAAACTCCAGAAAAAGAACTAAATGAAATGGAGATTAGCAATCTATCAGATGTACAGTTCAAAACAACAGTTATCAGGATGCTCCAGGAACTCATTGGGTGTCTGAAAGGCATAATAAAGACCCAGGCAGAAATGAGGGTTGCATTAAGTGAAATAAAGAAAAATCTACAGGGAACCAAAACTGGAGGGGATGAACCCAAGAATCGAATCAACAATTTGGAAGACAAGGAAGGAAAAAGCATCCAATCAGAACAGCAGGAAGGAAAAGGAATTTAAAACCCTGAGGACAAGCTTAGGAACTTCTGGGACACCTTCAAGCATACCAATATCTGAATCATAGGGGTGCCAGAAAGAGAAGAGGAAGAGCAAGAAATTGGAAACTTATTTGAAAAAATAATGAAAGAAAACTTCCCTAATTTGGTGAAAAACATAGACATACTAGTCCAGGAAGTACAGAGAATCTCAAACAAGTTGAACCCAAAGAGGACCACACCAAGACACATCATAATTAAAATGCCAAAGATTAAGATAAAGAGAACCTTAAAAGCAGCAAGAGAAAAGCCGAGAGTTACCTAAAAAGGAGTTCCCATAATACTGTCAGTTGATTTATCAAAAGAAACTTTGCAGGCTAGAAGGGACTGGCAAGAGGTATTAAAAGTGATGACAAGGACCTACAACTTAGATTATTCTATCCAGCAAAGCTATCATTTAAAATGGCAGGGCAGATAAAGTGCTTCTCAGACAAGGCAAAGCTAAAAGACTTCATCATCACCAAGCCATTATTATATGAAATACTAAAGGGAATTGTATAAGAAAAGAGATGAACATTAAAATGGCAATAAATTCACAACTATCAACAATTGAATCCAAATAACAAACTAAGCAAACAAGCAGAACGGGAACAAATCAAAGATAAGGAGATCGTTTGGAGGGTTATCAGTTGGGATAGGAAGACGTAAAATGGGGGGAAAGGTGCAGGGATTAAGAAGCACAAATTGGTGGTAGAGAATAGACAGGATGATGATAAGAACAGTATAGATCATGGAGTAGCCAAAGAACTTATATGCACAACCCATGGACATGAACTAAGGGGCAGGGGGATTGGTGGAGGGAATGGAGATACCAGGTCGAGGGGGCAAAGGGGAAAAAAGTGGGACAGTTGCAACAGCATAATCAATAGATCATATTTTAAAAAACTAAGAAACAATTAAAAATGCAATGGAGGGAGGAAACTAAGAAAAAAAGAGCTTTTAGACATTAAAAAGCATAAAAATAAAAATAAAAAATCCAACAGGAAAGAAGATAAAATTATAGATATATCCCTGGGAGTAAAAAAAAAGTCAAAAATACAAAACAAAAAATGAAAAGACAATTAGAGAACCTGTCCAGGATATCTAACATTTGAAAAATGGAGGTTCCAGAAAGGCACAACAGCAAAAACAGAAAGGAGGAAATCCCTAAAGAATTGATTCAAGAAAATTTCCCAGAACTAAAAAATACGACTTTCTAAACTGAAAGTACCCACTAAATGTCCAACACAATATTTGCAAGTAGAGCATCACCAAGATATTATATTATAAACACCGAGAATAAGAGAACGTGTTTCATTTAAAAGAGAATTAGAGCAGCACCAGACTTCTCAAATGCAACACTAGAATCTACAGCACATTGCCATAAAATTTAGAAAGAGAAACTATTTCAAATTCTATTATTTTATATCCAGCCAAAGCATCAGTACATCTTAAAATACCACTTCCCCTTACTTTTTCAGGAAACTACTGGAGTTTATAATCACCCAAAATGATGGCGCAAACAAAGAGGAAGCCACGGTATTTGGGGAATGAGATGGGACAAAAGAGATGGATGAAAAGAACCCCCAGGATGACACTGAAGGGAGATTTCAAGGTTTCAAGGTGAAAGGCTGCAGCAGGCCTAGATATCAGGCTGGAACAGGTCGGAAGGCATCCGAAAAGACTTACAAAACATTGATGGTCTACATATAAATAACTTTAACTGAAAACAGCTTATGCATTAAAAACATACAAATAAAATCATGTCTTAAGATAACATGTTCATGCCATTAAATTTAATTTTAATGCAGTTAAAGTAAGTCAAGCCACTTTATTGCCAATGTTCTAAAAATGGTTTTCAGGATGAATTCTTTATTGATGAAGCAATGTAGCTATTTTAAATTATTTTTTCAATGTTTGCTGGTAAAATTTAAGAGAGTTCACAGAGATCATCCAAGTACCTGGAGGCATCAGACACTAAGCTATCTATCCAGATTTTAACATACAATAGTTTCTTTAACATGTGTAGAAAGAATATTTTATTCCTTTCCAGTCAGAGTTGAAAAATCATTTGAGAATTGAAAATGCATAAGAGCACATACTAGGTACTGAATAAACACTTATTGAGACTGTTCTTTCTTTTCCAATCTATAAATTAAAAAAGCAAACAAAGATAAAATTAATTATACATTATATATATACATATACACACGCATGCACAAACATACACATACACTGACAAATATTTATTTCTCACAGCTGTATACTAGTCTTCAATTTCATTTTTAATATTATTTCATAATTTTAACCAAAATGATTGCTTCAAAAGTGTGTTTTATTAAAGGTACTCGCAGTTAAAAATATATTTAAAATAGTATCACACTATTTTCTATTAAATATAAATATGTGTTAATAGTTGTTGCTTAGCTAGTATGGGAACTATGTTCCAAAAATGTGTGATTAACCTGTAGAATTAAAAAGGCCTATCTCCAAAAGAATTTATAAGTATTTTATTTAGTTAGCTTTGATAAACAAAATGACTAATCAGAATTGAGTCTTAAGTAAATAATCTAAAAAAATATACAAAGACAAACATGCCTTAAATGCTTCCAAATACGTAAATACACAGCATGTGTCAGATGCCCCAGGGTAGGGCGCCGAGCGCCCCAAGCGGAGAACCCGCCCGGCCCAGGCGGTCGTTGCGTGAGCTCAGGCTCAGGCGCCCGGGCCACTACTTTTCTCCACGAGAGAGTGGAGATCTAGGGTTCTGTGTGAATTTTCCTATTTCCAAATCCTGGCAGAGATTCAATTTTCTTCTCAATTGCTGAATTAGCTAAGCAAATCAAGTTTCTGTTCTGAATTCGGTTTCTATTAACTTAAAGGGCCTACAGTATATGTCCTGTAAAATTAAGACATGCCTATAATCTGGTAGTTAAGTTTTAGTTTCAAGAAAAGATTAACAAATAGTTAATATAATGTGATAAAAAATTAAGTGCTAAATTGTAGGATACAAACTACAAATCCGTAGGACTTAAAATAGAAAGATCGAAGAGCACAACATAGATCAGCCACCCTTTATTGTTACTGTAATTTCTTCTTTAAAGGAATCCAGGAGACAAACACGAGCAGAGAAATTGTGGCTTACCTCTCAATTCAAATCCCCACTAAATTCTAATTACGTTTTCAAATATTAAAACAAACCCAAAGTCCAGGATTAATTGAAATACTATTTGTCTTTGACTGTCACACCATTAGAAATGATACTTTAAGTCGTAAGTCTAGGTTCCACCACACCGTTCGGTCAGAAACTGAGGGACCCCTGGGAAACGGCAGTGACGTGTAAGTCCGGTCTCCAACCCCCTGGATGCACTAAGGCTTAAGACAAACCATGAACCTACCTCCAAGACTCAGAACAAGCAGATGGTGAGCAATGTGCATCGTACACTCACATTTTCCAACTCCTACAGATGGAACGATCTGAAACTTCCCTTCACTCCTTCCATGAACTGTCCCCACCTCACAAAGATATGACACAAACACACAGATTCAGGGCTGGGAATGGAGGGTGCGGGGAGAGAACATACAAAAGATGAGCTACACATACACAGCACTAAATTCATTCAGTCATCAAACGCTTAGTTCACATCGAGCATTTACAGACCAATGCAGCACTCACGGGCAACACACATGTCCAAATACCTACCATTCTCTGTGGAAAGGATGTCCACAATCCAAGCTACTATTGTTAACGACAAGATTATCCCTTTTCTAAGTCTTTATTGTATTTTTCCCATTACCATTTAGCCCTCTTCTACCCTCCTGCCCCCTGCAATCACCACACTGTTGTCCATGTCCATGAGTCCTTTCCCTTTTTGCTCAATCCCTCCACCCACTAATATCCCCTCCATAGCTATCATCCTGCTCTCCATGTATGAGTCTGTCTCTATTTTGCTTGTTAGTTCTGTTTGTTTATTAGATTCCACATATGAATGAAATCATATGGTATTTGTCTTTCTCTGCCTGGCTTATTTCACTTAGCACAATGTTCACCAGGTCCACCCATGCTGTCACAAAAGGTAAAATTTTCTTCTTTTTCACAGTCAACTAGTATTTTTTTGTATAAATGTCCCAAGGTTATTTTATCTACTCATCTACTGATGGACACTTGAGCTGCTTCCATATCTTGGTGATTGTAAATAATGCTGCAATGAACATAGGGGTGCTTATGTTGTTTTGAATTAGTGTTTTGGGTTTCTTTGGATATTTTCCCAGAAGTGGGATTGCAGGATCAAAAGGCAGATCCATTTTTTAATTTTTTGAGGGATCTCCATACTGCTTTCCACTGTGGCTGCACCAGTCTGCATTCCCGCCAACAGTGTACAAGGGTTCCCCTTTCTCCACATCCTCATCAGCACTTGTTGTTTGCTGAGTTATTGATGACAGCCATTCTGACAGGTGTGAGGTGCTCTTTCATTGTGGTTTTAATTTGCATTTCTCTGATGATTAGTGACATTGAGCATCTTTTCATATGGGCCATCTGTATGTCCTCTTTAGAGAAGTAAATATTCAGTCCTTTGACTATTTTTTAATTGGATTGTTTATCTTTTTTTGGCATTGAGTTTACCCAGAAATCAGTTCCATTTTTATATGCCAATAATGAACAATAATGGAAGAGGAAAACAATCCCATTCACAACTGCTTCAAAAAATAAAATACCTAGGAATATATCTAACCAAGTATGTAAAAGACCTGTACTTGAAGAAAGACATTGAAAAAGATACCAGTAAGTGGAAGCGCATACCATGTTCATGAATAGGAAGAATCAACATCATTAAAATGTCCATACTGCCCAGAAAAATCTATAGATTCAATGTAATTCTTATCAAGATTCCAATGACATATTTCACAGAGCTAGAATGAATATTTCAAAGTATATATGGAACCACAAAAGGCCTCCATAGCAACAGCGATCCTGAGAAAGAAGGACAAAGTTGGAGGAATCATCCTGCCTAATATCAAACTATACCTAAAGTCATAGTAATCAAAACAGCATGGCATGGCATTAAAAACAGACACACAAATCAATGGAACAGAATAGAGAGCCCAGGAATAAACCCATACCTTTATAGTCAATTAATATTTGACAGAGGGAGCAAGCACATACAATGGGCTAAAAATAGTTTATTCAATAAATGGTGCTGGAAAACATACAGAAAAATGAAACTAGACCACCTTATTATACCACATACAACAATAAACTCAAAATGGATCAAAGACTTGAATGTCAGACTCAAAACCATAAAAATCCTAGAAGAAAACATAGGCAGTAAAATCTCAGATGCTGCTCATAGAAATATTTTAACTGATATATCTCCCCAGACAAAGAAAACAAAAGAAAAACTAAACAAAAGGGACTACATCAAACTAAAAAGTTTTTGCACATCAAAGGAAATCATCAACAAAATAAAATAACAATGCACAGAATGAGAGAAAATATTTGGTAATACATCTGGTGAGGGGTTAGTATCCAATATTTATAAAGAATGTATAAAACTCAACACCAAAAATATCCTTTTAGTTGAGTTTTTTGTGTGACATGTTTATGTAAACAATTTTTAAATATCACTGTGATCAAACATTTAAAAACAAATATTTTAAATATAACTTGAGAAACATATTGAATACCTTAGAGAAAGGTCTACGTAAAAACACAAATCAGTATTACTATTATATTGTCAAGCAAAAAGCAGTACTTTTCAAAAAAGACAAAAAAATCTGAAATACAACAAAATCCACCTTTGGTTTTAGGCTACTGAAAGAAAATGCATTCTCCTGCCCCATCCTCACTCCCCAGACCCCGGCTCCAACGGATTGTCAGCCGCCTTCCAGACACCCTCGAGAGCCCGTGTCCTAGAGGCCTTTAATGGGACACCCTCAGAGCCAGGCCACTGGCGGAACTCGCTGCCATTTGCCAAAGCTATTTTCTAGTACTCTTTAGTTTCAATTCCCACCACGAACTTCTAAAATTCGTTTCTTGCCATTTTGGGGAAATACCACCTTCAACAAATACAGTGAAATAGTTACAAATTCCTGTGCAACCACTTCCTAAACATTAGTTTTGAAGCACGTTATTGCAACCTTGCAAAATTTTTAAGAAGATTAAATGGTGATAATATTCACAAAGTCCCTGATAAATACTGTTCAATGCAAAAGAAATGGTAGCTATTTTTTAAAAGACAGTGAAAAAGTACTTTTGGTGTTTGCTCAGGGAGAAAGAAAAAAAATCACTTGCTTGGCATGTCTTCTGCTAAAACTTGGGGGCACATAAATTAGGAACACATCTTCAAAATTTAAAGGAGGGAAAACCTAGCAGGTTTCTGACAAAGACATGAACTACCTTCCAGTGTTATTGCACTGATTAGCATTAACATGTTATGAATCTAGGAAGGATTACAGGGTTTTATTTCAGTCTTTTCTCACAATTGCAGCACTTTTATTATCAAGGAGAACTATTCCAACTCCATAATTTTTTATTTTAAAAGTGAATTAAAAAGAGACATCTTCTAAATGTTCCTTCCCTGGTAAAGAGCATTTAAAAAAAGTGTAAGATTCTATTTAAGGTTTAGGGTTATGCTTACCCACTACTGTACCAAAAGAAAAAACTACCCTGACAATTACAGAGCTACCAAGTCAGATGAGTGGAATACATGACTAGAAAACTACCATCTGGATACCTAACCTACCCTCCGGAAGTCTTCCTGCCAAAGTCTCCGGTTACACTGTGATCCTCTACAGGAGCTAAGAACCAAACCCAGAGCCAGTCCTGCCTACCGCCAGCTCCGCACTCGCACGGGCCCCCTAGAGTCTGAGAGCTGCTGACCATTATTCGTGCATATTAACAATACAATGCACTGAACCTTAAATTTTATTTTTTTACAGAATTTGTAAGTTTTCTGTGCCCAATATTCTGCCAGACTGAGTTTTTAACCTCTTTGTGCTCTTGTGACCTAACATGGGCTAGAATGATCTGCTCTCTGATTTCTTATCTCATAAAATTTTGGGGACACAAATACATTAACATACAATACACTGTGAGCTCCTTGGAGAAAAACACTATTTAAAAATAAATACTTCAGCCCTGGCTGGTGTAGCTCAGTGGATTGAGCATGGGCTGAGAACCAAAGTGTCGCCAGTTTGATTCCCAGTTGGGGCACGTGCCTGGGTTGCTGGCCAGGTCCCTAGTGGGGGCCATGTGAGAGGCAACCACACATGGATGTTTCTCTTCCTCTCTTCTTCCCTTCTCCTCTCTCTAAAAATAAATAAATAAAATGTTTGTTTGTTTGTTTGTTTGTTTTTAGAGAGGGGAAGGGAGGGAGAAGGAGAGGGAGAGAATCGTCCATGTGCGGTTGTCTCTCACATGCCCCCGACCAGGGACCTAGGCACAGCCCGTGCATGTACCCTAGGCTGGGAGTCGAACCAGCAACCCTCTGGTTTGCAGGTCAGCAGTCGATGCACTGAGCTACAACAGCCAGGGCAATAAATAAAATATTTTAAAAAATAAATATTTCATATATTTTCACTACTAAAATGAATTGCTCCTTTCCCTGCCAGTGCTGTCCTAAGCACTTTGAGATTTTATCACAGCTTTTAGTAAAAAAAAAAAAAAAATCAGTACTTCATTTGGATCTTAAAGAGTAACTACTTTTATTCAAAATAAAAATAACTTTGCGTTTCCAGTTATAAAATTAGCATAAGCCATAAAAAATCAAGCACTACTGGAAACTGTTAAGAGAAGGATAGTCATCAATAACCTGAATGTCCAAACCAAACACTATGAACATTGAGACACAGGTCCATGCACAGACAAACCTACTTAAATGGGTATATGTATTTTACAGAAATAAGATCATATTCTCTATAAGATCATATTGACTATTGAGAATATGTTTTAGCTCTCTTGAATAGCTATATTATATTCCATTTCATGGCTTATCCATAATTAACCAGTTACCTGAAATGAAAGAGTCATGGTTTTCCCAGTTATTCACTGTGCTACACAAATCCCTTTACATTCTAGCTTTACGTTCTCATTTCATTATTTTTAAGAAAAGGAATACTAGTCAAATGATATGGACCCTCGAAGTTATGAAACATATTGCCCGATTACCTCTGGAAAAGCAGGATCGATTTTCAAATCCTGCGGCAGGTTAGAATGCCTCGTTTCCCTGCAACTCATTGGTTATCATTGCTTATCTCCTCTCATCTTTGTCGGTTGGATAAAACAAAAATTATATCTCACTGTTTTGAATGTGTTTCATTATTTCATTATTAGTAAAATAAGCATTTGAGGTATGTATAGAACATTGGTATTTCCTCTGTGAAATGCCTTTTCCTAATTTTCAGCTATGTTTTGTTTTATAGTTTTGTAAGCTCTTTTTGCTATTACTTCGTAGGAACTCTTTACCCAATGAAGAAGATGCATCTTTGTCTGCATATATGTCATAAATAGTAACGACCAGTTTGTTATTCGTCTTTCAACCTTTTCGACACATCTTTAATGAAATGACTTTAAGTCTTTATCTAGTCCACCTCTTCATCTGTATTTGGTGGTGCTTCGGTCACACGGGTAGGGCCTTCCTATCTCAGTCACCTCACATTATTTTCTGAGCTACCTAGAAGTGTCAGGAATTCTTAATTAAATATTTAATCAACCTTAAATTTACTTTTGGTATACAACGTGAAGGAGAAATTCAGCTTTATTTTTTCTAAATTGCTAGTCAGTGGTCCCAGTACTGTATATTGAAGAGCCCATCCTTTCCTTTCTCACTGAAATTCCATCTTTACTATATGATAAATCACATATCCTTCTAAACACCTTCATTCTAAAACACTGATTTACATGTGTATTTCTGCAATAACACCAAGCTTTTAGTTAGGTAAATTGTCATATGCAAAATAATGTAAAATACCAAAGAGGATGGCACACACCAAAAATATTCCTAGCTTGTGCTAATTTCTAAATCAAAGATAATGAAAGTCTCAAAAAGAAATGACACAGATGATATTAATACCAACAATAAAACTGATACAAGTATTATTTACAGCACACACGGTGCTTCCTTTCACATTGTCTGATACTATGTTCACTACACTACAACACAGTCATTGCTTCTTTTTCAGTTATAATACACGGCTTGCATTTGCCCAAAGTCTTGCCTATGTTCACAGAGCTAGCAACTGGCAGCAGTAAAACCTCTGAACTTCATATTACATGATCCATGACCCCATTATGTTAAAAATAGAGCAATTAGCCATTAAAGCCCCAATTTCTCATTTTTTAAGCAAACTACTTTACCAAGTGTTGGGGGGAATATATATATAAACATACACATATACACACACATATATGAACATTCACATATATATGTTACACACCAAAGACATATAGAAACTCATACACAAGCTTTTATTTGAATGAAGAGAAACTTACTTTCTTTAACTTATTCCTTTATTTTTTTATCTTTATTGTATTTTTTCCATTACCATTTAGTCCCATTATACTCCCCTCCCCCCAGCAATCACCACACTGTTGTCCATGTCTATGAGTCCTTTTTCCTTTTTGCTTATTTTTGCTCAATTTTTAAATCCAAACTTACATTCCTGAAGCTTTAATAATTTCACCAATATTATGGACCCTAACTACATAAGAAAATCAGTAACACTGAAACTGAAAAACTAAAAAATTGGACTATGTTTTCTAAGAGACAGTTACTTTTGGTTTCCCAAATACAGGCAGAAAATGAAAATATTCTGTATTTTCATAAGAATATTTCCTTAAGTAATAACCGACTACTAACCCAAAAGAGATCAGTTTTGGATGTACTGCAAAACAGGTCCTGCTATCAGGCAGCCAGGAAGGACCCAGAAGCAGGAGAGCACAGCTGCACGCATTACGAGTCCAGGCCACCCCGAGGATTCCCTTGTGGGGCAAGGGGAGCTCCCCACCCAGCACACGTTAAACCTTACCAGGCGGAGGTCTCTGCAGGAGACCATGCGACACCAACGACCACACAGAGTACTGTCATGGAGCACAACCAGGAGAAAAAAGTATTTGTTTTCAAAGAATAGCAGAAATACAAAGAAGAAGAAAAAAAAGGGTTAAAAAAAAGCAAAACTACAAAGAAAGAAAAAAAAAGCAGAAGGAATCACATTTCTCCAAATTCAAGCCGCAGTGTTAGCCACAAGTCCTGATTCGCACTAGGTTACTGTAATGGTATACAATAACCATCGAACCCTTTAAAGACTTATACACATCATATTACTGTGTGTGGTACACACAGTAAATTATATGGGAAGTATTAACTCATCTGTTTATGCTGTCAAATGAAGACCATGTGCTAAAAAAGTACATATGAAGCTATTATATCCCAAATACCAAATATGTAGTTGATTATATACAATGACAGCTAAATATGGATCAACAAAGTGCTCAAAAGAATCACTTTTTAAAAAACTAATTTCAGTAGAGGAAAGATATGACTTTGGAGAAAGAGAATATGGCTTTGGAAGAGACCTAGCATGATGGAGATTCTTTGACTGTCAGGGACTGACTGGAAGGACACTCTGCCCGCAGTGAAAACAGAAGCCAGAGATCTGCTATGGTGCTTGCAGAGTACTCGCTGACCCAAGGTACCAGAGGGACATGTTACGTGAAACACAGGCGCAGCCAGCACCTCATCTGGGGTAAAGGAGGTCATCCTACACTTCTCCCTAGGCGGCTTGATGGCATCTCTCTCCAGGCATGATGAATCAATAGCAGACACAACCTCAAGCTGTAGAACCCAAAGAATGAAATATGTATACCTATCCATCCCTAGTTAGAAGTAAGCCAAAAAAAGCTTACCTTTCAAAATAATTTGTTTGCCATAATAGCAAATATAAATACGTAAAAATAAGATTGGGGTCGTATTCTATATGGCAATGAATCATGCAAAAATGATTGTATGAGATTCATTTAAATTTGTTCCTAAAACATTCAAAGAAATTTAAACAGTGAAAAGATATCTCAAAAATATAAAATGCAAAAAATAATAATAAAATGCTTTACAGGTGATACATCTAAAAATATGCAACATTTCTAAATAATAAAGGTAAATATAAATAATGTTTTTTTCTAATATATCAAGAGATAAACTAAAGGTTTCATTTATTTTCCAAAATTAAGGATTTTCCCATATCTTTTTGGTTAGAGAATGAACAAATTCAGGAAGACTGATTCTCTACTCTTTGAAAATTTACAATGAATAAAATCATTGTTTTTTAAATTAGCTTAAAATTGAGATTAATGGTTCTACAAACCACGAGTATATGTTAAGATATGTATATAGTATGCATACACTATATAAATGCATACCAGATTTCTGTTGCTATAAAATATTTCAATTAAGTTACTCTTTCTATCATCAGAGAGCTACATTAACCTGGAAACGAACTCCTGAAATACATGGATAATTCTGTGCATTGGTTCTCTCACAGGACTGGATACATTTTGCTTTGTTCTAAACATCCCTCAGTGCAATTACTTTCAGTATAGACCACCACAGTGATTTAGGAATTGATATTCTCGTATAGAACTTTCTCTCTATATCCATATTAATAAGGACAAAAGTATTCTTTTCTTTGAATCTAGAAGTATAAAAATTAAACTGATATTTAAAACAAAAAGCAAATAAATTCCAAATTAGGTCAGAAAAATCTATTTTTATATTAAGTTGCTGAATACATTGCATACATAAAAATAAATGAAATTGGAATGTTTAAAGATATATCTTTACACGTTTGCATGATGAAAGCTTACAGTTATTATTCAAATTATTAATTCCAAGTATATTGGCAGTGAGACAGCATTATGATGTGGCGCCCTCTGCTGGGCTTTCCAGTCACAAACTCAACCTAATATCACAATTGGTAAAATCAAATGCTTGGGCATCAAGTGAAAAATTACCTTCAATATTTGATCACTTTAAGCCTTGGCAAAAGTTATACTAAAATTATAACCAATAGCTACTTTACTGTAACAGGACTTTACAAATTTATCCTTGAGAGAAATATCTCAAGAGAGAGTATAGATTTTTCTTTTAAAATCAGAGTATAATGTAAAAATTACACTAAGCAACATGTTTTAATAGGTCTTATTTTTGTCACCACTTCTATCACTTGGCATATGCAGGCTCTGAATGCCACATTTATAACAAGATAATATATTCAGGTTTTGAAGTCCACATTTTTTACTTTTTAACAAATTACTATTTTGGTCATTTATTTTCCTGCCTCGTTAGTTAAATAAAAATAGTTTATTTTAAAACATCAGAATAACCCTTGGTATTATCTTCATTATTAGAAAAAAACTGAAAGAAATTTAAGAGATACTCATTACCAGTCATAATAAATAACTTCCATTTATTGTGTCAATTACAAGAATGTAGTGTATGTTCCATAGCTTCTATACATTATATCCAGTTCCAAGAGATAAAAAAATATTGTGGCTCATGGATAGGATATAAATTGTTCAAGATGAATTTCAGAACCAAGACTCAAATGTAAGTAAGTCTCATTCCAAAGACTCAAATCTTTCTACCGAACAATAGACAGCAGTGGAAACATACTTCCGACATGCAGTTTCTGCATTTGTCAGTGTGACAACAACTGGTAGTTTGGGGGAGCTGGTTGCTGAGAAAAAACATGAGAGCAGTGCAAAGTAGTCATTCAATATACTATAATAACTCAGACCTTTAGGAAAATGTTTTTGTTTTACATAATGCTGCCAGCTAGTGGCCCTATTTCAGACTGAGTCACTGGGAACAATACTTGATTTGTACATTACTGAATCAAAATTCCCATATTTAACACTCTCAAATCATGTTCCTAAATTAAGTATACATAAGCCTAACTTAATGACATTTTACCTTACCCTGAACTAAAGGAGAATGTCTCCCTCAACACCATTAGCATGGCCAGTCCTTGCCCAAAGCCCCAATAAAAATATGAGCTGTGCCTAAACAGGAAAGAATTCATGAAGTGCCAACATGTAGAAACTAAAAGATACACCTCACTGTCTGTGAAAAAGAAATCTACATTATTTTAAATGTATATGGATTTTTAGGATATCTATAAACTTCTGAGTGACAAAATACATATTTTTCTATACAATGTAAAGTTTACCATAATGTGGGCATAAGAACTAAGTATTGTTAGGCATTGTTCTATGCTGATTTAATAAAGTAGTACTGCTAGCATTCAATATTGTTTTAGTTGAAACAATAAGAAGTTACAGTTCTGAAATTTCCTTTGGGAAAAAAAGTATTTGAGTACTTAAATATTTACATTTAAAACTGGCATATTTCATTGATAATTCATTATTTTAAGAGAAATATCCTAGATAACACACACAAAAAAGTACACAGCTTCTATCATGGTATGGTGTTTAATGCAATGATATAAAGATGTCTTTGTTTGGTTTCTTTAATCATATGACATTATAACTATTTAAATGACTTTCTCAATGGAGAAATCACGACTTACAGGCTTAGATGTAAGAACAGATATTCTATAATATTGTGATATTGCATAAAACAAAAGCATTCTTGGGTTAAAGTATATTAGCAGCAAGGGAAATGTGTTCTGGCATCATTCTGTAGTGAGAAAGAAAAAGCCGGAAGTAGAAAAGAAAGCACCCAAAACACACCAAAGAAGGAGGTAGCCCCTCGGTTGGATTGACTGAGGTCAGAATGAAAACAGCAACAAAAGGGACCGTCCTGGAGAATCCAGTGCTCCTTCTGACCTACATTCCGTCCCACGCACACAACTGCCAAGCGTACAACTGTTAATCCCACTTCGTAGGTGCATTCCATATGAGGCTGACTTTGCAGCTAAAACTAGTAGTAAGAGTCTCTATCATACACACCCATGCATGCACACACATTAGTCAGCATAATAAACATTAGTGAGAACACATACCAATTATAAATTCATTTTTAAAATACTAAAAATATTTCTGTATAGGGATCATATAACTTACAAACATTCCCCGTGTTGTCAAAGCTGGTAAGAACATCTTCAATATTCAAAGATCCACTGTTATGCCTAGAAAGGAATAAAATATTTCCTTAGTGATTCTGGAATTTTAAGACTTGCTAATTTTTTTTAAAAGCTGGGAATGCATTGTGATATACTCCGTACCAATAAACCCTTCCTTGTTGTATTTTTTAAATATTTCTGCCCACTAGAGGGAGAAGGAAAAGAAAATAACATAATATAGTCTTTCCAATATTTAATGAAATGATATTTCCTGATGATTAATCTACATTTTAAAGTACTAATGTTTTTATTGTTGTTTTAATTATATAAAGGTGGGATTGATTACTAACTTTTTTAAAGATGACAAAAACGTACACTTCGAGAGTCTCAGAAGAAAGACAGTCAGCCCCCAGGACATCAAATACATACATGTCCTCTAGAGCAGCCCAAAGAATTCAGAACTTCAGTCATGAAGAACCAATCGGCCTTCAGGTCTACACATTCCATCTGCACAGTCTACATACTCGACCCATATCGAGTCATGTGATTTGCAAATATTTTCTCCCGTCACATGGGTTGTCTTTTCACTTCCTTGAGAGCATCCTTTGATGCACAAAAGTCTTACTTTTGATGAAGTTCAATTTACCTATTTTTTCTTTTATTGTTTGTACTGTTGGTGTCATATTTAGCCCTGGCTTACTGTTAACCTCTAGTTTCAACCAGTACCATTTTTCTTTCCCCTTCAAATAATTATTCACCCCAGTGACTCACTCCATAGTCCTTATCACTTCACAAGCTGTTCTCGGGAAAAGCTCGCAGGTCCTCAGCTCCGAGGTTGGTGCTTGTGAGTGAGTTGGTTGACTTTGGGAAGAAGAAACTGGCTACTGGTAGTATTTTGTCCATTGACATAAACATTGTGAAATTTAAGGTGTTCGATATTTTTATTTGATATATGAGGGGGACCCCCAAAATGGAATTTATTTATTAAAAATTGTGTATTCATTCTCACATATTTAAACTTCAGTCACCTTCAAAGTACTCTCCATTTGATGCAATACACCTAGCAAGATGTTTTTTTCCACTGCTCAAAACAGTTTTGAATTCATCAATTCTGACACCTTTTAGTGCTTCTGCCATTTTTTTGTTTCACCTCTTTCACATCAGGGAGGGGGGAAAGTCACTTAGGGTGACATTGGGTGAATAGAGAGGGTGGGGCAGAGGGGTCATGCCATTTTTGGTCAAAAACTGCTGAATACTCAACACGGTGTGGGCAGGTGTACTCATAAATCACCCATTGTGAAATGGACAAACATATTGAAAAAATCTTCAGAAAAAAAGTCACTGAAGCCGAATGCAGCCTCTCACAACACCACCAGCTGGTACACTGCTACAGATGGGTTCCTAGAATTCACCTAGCAGGGGAAGCCTGTAGTGCAAGGGGCCCACCCTCCAGAAGAAAATTCTGGTTTTTGGGGGGGTCCCCCCTCATATTGTAAAATGATTATTACCATAGCATTAACTAACACTTCTATGATGTCACATAATTATCATTTATTTTTTGTGGTGAAAACATCTAAATTAAAGTCTTGGGAGACAAGTTAAAGCTTGAGATTTAGAACAAAGTTAGGTTGGCAAAAGTTGTAACTGTTACACATACTAACATTAATGATCAGTATAATGCTAAGACTGTCCTTGTTGGTATTACTATGTAACCATATTGTTTAGGTAGGACTTAGGTAAGCAGTTGAAAGATTAAGGATAGACGAGATCTCATAGAGTTGACACTTGAATAAAGTAGATGACTCAAAGAATAACTAATAGTCCTTGAGTTTGGAGCAAATACAAGTGCACTTGAAATAATCAAAGTAAATCTTTAGAACACTGTGTTTGTGTCCATTTTCCTATAATTAGTACTAACTGAGGATATTCGTTCATGAGATCCCATCTTTCAGGGTTTCTAGATCGTACAGATAATCAACTTTCATGTTTATTAGTTACTTAGAGGTATGGGGTGAGTTTGCTGTCTCTCTACCCCGACCTCATTTAAAAATGTCATAGGATACATGTTCGGTTTCTTGGCTTTAAGAAATAATGCTTTCAAGAAGATAAGTTTTGCATCGGTGATAACCGTGAAAATCACACTTTTTATTTTGAGTATTGCTTTTAACTTTGAAACATGTGTTTCACTTCAGCTATCTCGATTTCTGCTTTTTAGATATATTTAACTTTTACAACATATATGCACCTTTTTTCTACTCTCGTCTCAGATTCAGATTTCATTCTAAAAGTTTCCTGTGTTCTGATTTGGAGGAGAGAGTGAGTAGGGGAGCGAGGAGAGAGGGAAGGAGAACAAATACGACACCGTATCCTCATTAAAACTAGGCCGTCTAAGCAAGAAAACAATTTCACTTTTAGGAATTTATCCTAAGGAAATCATCAGAAATGGGTCCACGATGCTTCTGCAAGATGTTCATGGTAGCAATATGCATAACAGCACAAAACTGAGTATAATCTAAAATTCCAGCATAAAGCATTGGTTCAGTACATTGTGGTGCAAACACTCATTGGACTGCTTGGCAGCCACTAAAATCATGTTTCAGGAATAATACTTAATGATGTGGGAAACTGTAATATGTTAAATGCAAAAACACAAGGTGCAAAACAGCATGGACAATGCTTTCCATTATTTAATGACAGGGGTATAAGCACAGCATATGTATTGAAGTATTAACTGTGGTTAGCTCTGCATGACAGGATGATGAGAAGTTTTTCTTAAAGGAACCATACGTTGCTTTTACATTTAGGAAAAGTTTTTGGAGTTTTATGCTGCACTGCTGATCATTTTAATAGCTTCATCTTGTAGCTGAGACGATGGATACCTGGTTCCTTTTCTCTCTCGTCTCGTGTGTAGTTTGCCACGTTAGCAAGAATAACCTCACCTATACCTGGAACCCTGCATGCGCAGAGAAGATTCCGAATCACTGTGCTGTGGTGCTAAAAGTCTGATCTGTGCTTGAACCAGGATTCCAGGAACTGCTCTGTGGGGCTGGCTCAGGGGGCAGAAACTCAGTGTCTGTACATGGGCGGTTCCATGGAGGCTTCTCCCTGGCGTGCACGAGAGGCCCCTGTGCGGTAATGGCTGCCACGCTGTTTTGTTTTTTATTACACGTGAGCCCAGTTAGCCACCAGCAGCCCTTTTTAGTAAGAATCTTCTTTCTCAGGATTCACACGACTAACATTAAAACTATACATTTTAAATAGAAGTTCAGTGGTCACATTTGCCTCAGATGACAGCCTTGCCAGGCTCCTCATGGGCGCCTGTGATCCCCACACACGTAAGGACAACCTGCCATCCGTCCGATATCATAAGCGTGCCATTCCCATCACTGGTTTTCATTTACTGAGCACTCCCAGAACACTTACTAAATTCAGTGGGGTGAGGTTTGTCTAATTTTTTCCTTTCCCTAGAGACGCAATACATGATCTCGCTGCAGCGTATTTGTTACATTGTACTCAAAAGATGCACCACAAAGACAAAGTCATTCTTGACTTCTTGCCCATTCTAAGCTCCCAGGACAAGCCAAAGTCAAGAGGCTTCTAATTCAGCAATTACCATAGCAACAGTAGTCGTATTCAAAGAAAGAAGGACAGTTCAAGCCTCTCAGCTTTTTCTATACCTAACACATGTATACATTTATAAATGAATAATCCCGGCAATTCTATGGTTCCAAATATAATGGAAGTATTTAAACCTTCCAGAATATGTAAATTCCTTCTGCACTGAAAGTAAGTTGAAATATGGGGGGTGGGGAACAATTCGTAGTATCTATAGAGTAAATGCTATACAATGACAGACTGGGAGAAGGGATTTTTAACGGAAGATTTTTAGTAGAAACATCTCCTAGGACATGTTCGTTTTTTAGACATGCATCTACTAATAGCGAGTTTGAAGCAATAAAGCACCAGAAAGACAGGAGGACTTCGACAAGGAGTACAAGTCACGCCCTAGACTTTGATTTCCTAATTCTCAATAGTCGCTTCAAAACAAAGAGTCAACCACCCTCGGACATACAGGAAATCAGCGACCTCGGGGATTTCATCACCTAACGTTTACTTTGTCCAGGCTTTTGCTTCTGACCAAAAGCCACCAAGGGGACTTCTTTATTCCTTCATTTTAAGCATCATCACATAAAGCTGACAGAAAATTATGGTCAATGTTTTAATAGGCACCACTGTTTATATACCTTTTGATAATAGAAAAAGACACAACTATGCACTTTGAATTCACAAATATCTAAATACTTACTGGATTGGGGTATTAATTTTAAGTCTAATAAAACTTCAAAGGAACAGAAATCAATATATAGGGAAATTTTAAGAAGGACAAGACTAACAAAAAGTATTGGTAAGCATTAACCACCATCATCTCTGTTGAACGTGGCGGATGCTCTTAGGGCACAGGTGGCAAACACAAGGCCCGCGGGCTGAATCCGGCCCCCCACCTTGTTTCATCCAGCCCGGCGCCTTGTTTCTACCTGGCGGCAGTGCCGAGCTCTCACTTAACTGTTAAGGAGAAGTTACGTTTATCTGTACAGTCCTAAAGTTACATTCGGCTCTTTGAAGGCAACTGCGAGGCAGATGTGGCCCCCAGTGAAAATGAATGTGACACCCCTGTCTTAGGTGATAAGAACCGAGACAGTGAAGAGGGGTTTATATTTATGATCTGTGAGGACCAAAACATCCCAAATGCTCAGCCCTGTATTAGAACCCGGAAGCAGATCCACCTTGTAACGGGTATTGCTCACCGTTTCTCCTCGGAGAGACGGGGATGGCTTCCTCAGTGGCCTCTGATGATTCTGCCTTGCACTTTCTCACTCCTGTATATATTCTGGTGCCTTTGCCCTCATCAGGAATGATTCCTCCCTTTCTCCTGGAACTTTCAAACACTTCAGATCCAGTTTAAAATGCTGCTCCGCAAGGCCTTCCAAAAACCACTCCTAACTCTAAGTTCTTAACATGTGTGGAGTGTCCCACTCACTTGGTTAATTAGGTATGCACTGCCTGTTGATAGTTCTTAGAGTAGATGGTTAACTTTCCTTCTTATTTATTTTGTTATTTAACTTTTCACATATTTAAGCTCCTTGAGGATAGTATATCTTGTATTTATTTAGTATATCTTTATTTAGTATATCTTTTTGTTTACCTACACAGACGGCACTACTAAATATTTTTATTGATCTGAATTTATTTAAAACCATTCATTCCACAGTGTTGATTTAACAAACTTAAAAGACACCGAGGAAGATGATGGCACTCCATTTCAAAGCTGCTTTCTGAACCACTGCTTCTGGCAAGTGCAAGGGATTTCACTCAAGCTCCTCACTGCTTGGAAGCATTTCAGATTTGCTTCCCCTCAAGTGCTGCAATCTGGGCTCAAAGAGACTCTTGTAAAAACTCTCTGAAAAAATAAACATGTAAAAACAAACCTTTTCACAATTTTAAATAACACAATTCAAATAATACTGAAGACAACAGATTAATGTAGCTAGCCCTGACCAGTGTGGTTCGGTTGCTTGGATGTCCTCTTATGAAGGAAAAGGTCGCCAGTTCAATTCCCGGTCAGGGCACACGCCTGGGTTGCAGGTTCGGCCCCTGGTTCAGGCGTTGTATACGAGAGGCAACTGATCAATGTTTCTCCCTCACACTGATGTTTTTCTCCCTCTTTTTCACCCACCCATCTCCTCTCTCTAAAAATAAATCAATAAAATCTGTTTTTGAAAATAGTTAAAAATTGCTAAAGAAATGTTATGGAAACATGTTGAGAAGAGTTGTTATGAGATATCAAAGGGACAGGAGCGGAAATCTGTGTTGGCAGATAACAGGAAACAAGGAAAAGCTGTAACCATAAGACACCAACATGAACGAAACTGGCAATGGGATGGAATGAATTAGTCTTGGCAGAAATCCTCCCCTGCCTAACCAATTTCAGTAATGTTTGCAACTTCCTGTACAGTAACAGATCATGGAGCAAGAAATGGAATGCTCAGGACAATCAAGGTGGAAACTGGCTGTACCAGGCCTCAGTCCATCTGCAAAATGAATAAATGGACGCATGCCTGCCTCACAAGAGGCGGGATGAGCAGAAGTTAAGTTGGGTGAAAGTGCATGGTAGTCCTTGAACTCTTTCTGTAAATTCTTGAGAATCTGTAATTATTTCAAAATAAAGATGTTTAAAAGTACAGGCTGTGGACCCAGACCATCAGGGTTTGAATAGAGAGGCACAATCCATTATCAGCTGTGTGACCTCAGTTGAGTTATTTGCCTCTCTGGGC
>PVKM010016874.1:0-26425 GCA_004027735.1 Carollia perspicillata
CTTGGTGTGTTACTCTTTGGATCTACCTTTTTAGGGACTCTCTGAGCTTCCTGGAAGTCTATTTCCTTCACTAGATTGGGGCAGTTCTCCTTCATTATTTGTTCAAATAAGTTTTCCACTTATTGCTCTTCCTCTTCCCCTTCTGGTACCGCTATAATTCAGATGTTGGAATGTTTAAAGATGTCATGGAGGTTCCTAAGCCTCCACATTTTTTTGAATTCTCGTTTCTTCATTCTTTTCTATTTGGTAGTTTCTTTCTTCCTTCTTGTCCACTCCGTTGATTGAGTACCAGTTTTCTTCCCATCACTGTTGGTTCCCTGTGTATTTTTCTTCATTTCACTTATCATCTCCTTCATTTGTTCATCTAATTTGTGACCCAAATCAACCAATTCTGTGAGCATCCTGATCACCATTGTTTTGAACTGTGCATCTGATAGGTTGGCTATCTCTTGGTCGCTTAAAAGTATTGGCTCTGGGGCTTTGATTTGTTCTTGCGTTTGAGCCATTTTTTGTTTTGGTCTGGTTGCACCTGTTACGTATGAAGGGCAGAGCCTTAGGTGTTCACTAGGGTGAGGCAACCCAGTCACTGGGTTGTGATGCTGTCTGTGGGGGCAGGGCTAGAGAGGGAACAATGGCACTTGTTCTACTCTATCAGATTTCAGATTTCAGTCCCCTCTGCCACTTCCCACAAGCCAACTGGGCCCTTCTGGTGCTGATTATTGGGTGGGTGGGCTTGTGTATATTCTAGGACCCTCTCAGTCTCTCCAATGAACTCTCCTGTGAGGCTGGGGGTCTCTCCTGGCACCTCAACCCCCACAAGTGTTTTCAGTCGGTGCTTTTAGGATTTCTTTCCCAATGCTGGAGCCCTGGGTCACATGGTCTGTCTTGCTGCCTGTTTTTGCCTAGTTTATCTGCATGCAGATGTGTGACCGTAGTCATCCCCATGCTGCCTGTGCTCCTGGGTCTGGCAGCCACCGCTTTTTCCTGCCAGGACCCCTCTCTGCCAGCCACCAACTCCGCCCCTCTTACTGGTCTGGTTGAGTGGTTGTTGGACTTTCATACAGTTCAATTTTCTGTCTGTTGTGGTTGTGTTTTTGTTTCTTGTACCATATCTTCTTTATTCATTCTCTATCTATAGACATTTTAACTCGTTTCCATATTTTGGCTATTGTAAATAATGCAATGAACATAGGGTGCATACATTTAGTACTTTTGTTTTCTTCATAAATGCTCAGAAGTGGAATAGCTGCAGAATGTGGTAATTTGTTTTTTCATTGTTTTTAAGGAAAGTCAATATTATTTTTGATAGTGGTTGTATGAATGTACATCCCACCAGTAATGTATGTGGGTTAACCTTTCTCCCCATTTTTCCCAGCACTTGTTGTTTCTTGTCCACTTGATAATAGCCTTTTTGATTTGCATTTTCCTGATGATTAGTGAATCGTTACATGTGTCTGTTGGCCATTTGTGTGTTTTCTTTTGAAAAATAGATATTTAGATCCTCTGCCCATTTTTGAATCAACTTTTCTTTTTCTTTTTTTTTTTTGCTCTTGAGTCATTTGAGTATTTAAAAATATATTTTGGATATTAACCCCTTATCAGATGTATGGTTTGCAAATATTTTCTACCATTCAGTAGGTTGCCTTTTTATTTTGCTAATGTTTTCCTTTGCTGTGCAGAAGTTCTTTAGTTTGATGTAGTTGCACCTGTTTATTTATACTTTTTGTTTCCTTTGCTTTTGGAGTCATATCCAAAAATTTAGTGCCATCATCAATGTCAAGGAATTTACCACCTATGTTTTCTTCTTCTGTATGGATTCAGGTGCTACATTCAGGTATTTAACCCATTTTTTCAGTTAATTTTTGTGTATGATGTAGGGTAGTGGTCTAGTTTGTGGCTGTTCAGTTTTTCCAACCCCATTTATTGAAGGGACTGTTCTATCTCCAGTGAATATTCTTGGCTCTTTTTTCATGTATTAATTGCCTATATATGTGCAGGTTTATTGCTTCTGTTTCATTGAGCTATGTGTCTGTTTTTCTGCTAACACCATACTGTTTTGATTACTACAGCTTTATAGTATAGTTGGAAATTAAGGAGCATGATACCTCCAGCTTTGTCTGTTTGTCTTAGAATTACTTTGTTTATTCAGGGTCTTTTGTGGTTCCATACAAATTTTAGTATTTTTTTTCTATTTCTGTGAAAAAAATGCCAATGGAATTTTGATAAGGATTGTGTTACATGTGTACATCACTTTGCATAGTATGGACATTTTGGCAATATTAATTTTTCCAGTCTATGGGCATGGAATATTTTCCCATATATTTGCATCTTTAATTTCTTTCATCAGTGTCTTACAGTTTTCAGTGTACAGATCTTTCACCTTCTTATTTGGATTTATTTCTAGGTATTTTATTCTTTCTGATGCGATTAAAAATGGGACTGTTTTCTTCATTTCTATTTCTGGTAGTTCATTATTAGTTTATGGAAAAAACAACTAATTTTTGTGTCTTGATTTTCATATAAAGGAAGTTTACTGAATTCTTTTATTCTAATTTTTTTTAGGTGGAGTTTTTAGAGTTTTCTGTATATACTATCATGTCTTCTGCAAATAGAGATCATTTTACTTCTTCCTTTCTGACTTGGATGTCTCATTTCTTTTCTTGCCTGCTTGCTCTGGCTAGGACTTCAATACTGTGTTGAATAAAATTGGCAAGAGTGGCGTCCTTGTCTTGTTCCTGGTTTTAGAGGAAAAGATTTCAGCTTTTCACCATTAAGTGTGATACTTTCCCATAGAAACAAAGAGAAGATTGGTGGTTGCCAGGGACTGGTGGGTGGGGGAAGTTAAGAGATTTTGGTCAAGTGTAAAAACTTCCAGTTATAAGATGAATAAGTTCTGGGTGTGTAATACATAGCATGGTGACTGTAGTTAACAACACTGTATTATATACTTGAAAGATACTAAGAGGGTAAATCCTAAATGTTCTCATCATACACATACTAATGTGCATGGGCACACAGGCACAGGTAATTACATGAGGAGATGGGTGCGCTAACTTGTTTTATTGTGGTAATCATTTATCAATATATATTTATATCAAATCACCCCATTGCACACCATAAACTTACACAATGTTATATATCAATTATATCTCAAATTCGAGGGGGAAAATCTATCACCAGAGACCAGTGTATCATTGGGGTTTTGTGAGATGTGTTACTTTTTGAGTGTGTGAATGGGTAGATTTGGGGAGGGAGAGTATATCCCTTGCAGGCTGGAAGGATATAAAAGGACTAGGGTTTTTAAATGGAATTAAGATATTTGTCACTAACTTGTGGCTTTAGGGATGACAGCTAGTTCTTGAGAATAGTTGATATATCTTATTTTTCTCACTTGATTGGAAAAAAGTATATTTATGATCTCTTCACTGTCTGACTAAATTTCATAGCTTTGCTCCCCCATCATTCTCTGGCCACCCACCCACCCACCCATCCACCCACCCACCCACCCACGCATCCACCCATCCACCCACCCATCCACCCATCCATATTTACTGACTGCTTTTTGTTACCAGACACCGGGCAATGTACATAAGGCCTCTGTATTTATTGAGCTTAGATTTTGCTCTGTCTCTGCTTCTTGTGTTCATACAGGGAAACTGAGAAAAATATTATCCAAAGATAGTAAAATTGCCATTTGAAATTGTAGTAAACATGCCAAGAAAGGGGCCTGTTCAACGTGGAGAGTGTTGGCAATAGATAACTATATGTTAGTTGGTTTAATAATTATGATTTTTTCCTGCACCCATATTGTATCATTTCCAATACTAGTGTCAGTTTGCTTTCAAATTCAGGATATGGATAGGAGACACATTTCTTTAAATATTCAAAAGCGTACAGGATTGCATTTGCTGTGAGCTTTGTGTTAAAAATAACAGGAACCATGCAGACAGCCCTGGAATAAGCCAGGAAATTTTGTTTGCCAGACTGTCACTCTTCTGTTAATAAGAACATGAAGTGTTGTGGGCAAATATTCGTGTTCATTTACAGATATCATCAGGACCTCAGGTACCTGACAAACGACTGCATGATGCTTAGAAAATGTTCTAAATGTATTATATCTATTTACAAAATGTCTTTACTGTTTTTCTTTGTGCTCCCCCAAATGCAGCACTGTTGCTTTGCTGCTGAGCTACATTTATAGCTGTATCACTGAGTACCTGATTTTTATTTTGGAGTAGATCCAATGCAAATATCCACATTAAAGTAACACATGCAAAGGTCAGAAGATCCAAAGTGTGGTTCCCACAGCAACTGACCTTTGTTTCTCTGGGGCTAGGCAGTATCTGCTTTCATTCTGGTTTGGGTAAACTTTTCCATTCAATGATGTATGGTGTGGAGTGGTTGTTGTGGGACGTGCTATTTAGGGATCTGATTACCATCAGAGAAACTTCACTTTTGATGTTATGAAAGTCTAGAGGCTATTTTGTACTTCTCATATTCTTGAAAAATGAAGGCAACCATGGGAAAGTAAAAGTGAACACTTGTTTTCTAAACAGCTATCTAACAATAATTGATTTAGCTATCCCAGTCTTAAACCAAGCCACTAATTTTGATTATGTTTATATTTGTTTATATGAGTATAGAATAGCTGGGTAATTGTCAGCAAACTAAAATACAAGAAAAAGACTGTATTACAAATGAAATGTTTCTGTGTAAATGTTTATGAATAGTCATTGATAAAACTTGAAACCAACAGAAACCACACCCATATTCACTATCTTCTTTCTGTTGAAATGGAAGAATTGTTTTCACCACTGTCGAAAGGCAACACATTCGGCATGGTTTGGGTCTCCTTTCCTCCTAAGGGTGTTAGTGCCCCCATCTCCCCCTCTCACTCCGGGCTCACGAAGTTCTCCCGCTGCACCAGATCATTCCCAGCAGCACCCACACATCCTCCGGCATCTCCCCCTGACTCTGTGTCCCCATAGCCACCACCCTATTTTCGACATTCACTGTCTCCAGTTCTTCATCTCTTTATTCCAGTCCAGCGGGTCTTCTGTTCCTTTACTTCACTGCAGCTGCTGCTTTCGAGCTCAGCAAGGCTTGCTTCTCTGATGCCGAATGTCGTAGTTACTTGTTGAGCTCATGTTACCCAACTCCTAAACAACGGTACAAATTTCGGACTCAGCTGAGCATTTCTTTTTTCTTGGGGCACCTTTTTCTTTTGGTGCCTGTGACACCAGACTCTTCTTACTGTTTTTTCTAAGGCTTCTTATAAATGCTTCCTAAACCCTTCTTCCTCTGATGTACTTCTGCTGCAGTTTGGAGTATACCCAGTCTTGGTCTTCCCTATTTAAAATACCATTCTGACTGAGGGTTGCCAGATTTAGTAAATAAAAACATACGATGCTCAGTTAAACTTGACTTTCATATAACCATTTTTTTAGTGTTATGTGTTTCACATAACACACACACACATTTATCTGTGCATCATCTATCCATCTCATAAACTATTGGGATATATTTTAGTATAACTATGTTTCATGCATATGCATGATATACTTATACGAAAAAATTATTCATTGTATCTGAAATTCAAATTTAACTAGGGGTCCTGTATTTCTACTGTAACCTTATACAAGGTAAGCTTATTTAGTTACTTGGAATTTAATGCTACCTCTATGCCCAGAATTTATCTCTCATTAAGTTCTAGCTTTGTGCTCTCGGTTTCCAAAGTAATATCTTGGATATATGTCTTCTCAAACTTACTATGTCCAAATGAGAATTACTTATTTTTACCCCCTCTTCATCTTACTAATGACACCAATGCTCTTTTTGCCAGCCTTTCATTAAATCTTTGGGCAAGTCCCAAGGTTTATATGTTCAAAACATATCAGAAGTATGTGTACTTTTGTTTATTTCTCCTGATACTTCCTAGGTCAAGTCATTATGATAACTTGCTTGGACTGTAACACCAGCTTCCTCACTGTTCCCCCTGCTTCTGCTACATCTACTCCCCACAGCTATTTACGCAGACGAAGACACTTTTAACGAAACTCTTAAATAATGTCAGAGTATGTCATTTGCCCTGCTGTTTCAAGGCTCCCTCTACGTCCAGTTTCCAGTGGCTTCTCACTGCACTTTGAAGAAACCCAAATTCCTGACTATAGCCGAGGTCTCTGTAATCTGACTCTTGCTCGTATCAGTCTTCAGGCTCATGCTTACCTCCTCCAGCCCTACTGACTACTGTGGTTCCCTACCTCCCTACTTTTATTCCCCCTTTTTTTCCTCCCAGAGCATGCTTTCCCCTCTTTTTTCTCTTGGTTTGATCCTTTGGCTAATACCTTTCTCATCATTCTACCTCATGCTGCTTTATAACTTCTATTCCTCCCATCGCTGTCTATCATATCACTCTTTTTTTTTATTTATCACAGTACTGATCAATACCTGAACTTGTCGCATTGGTGTTTTTAAGTATTCATTTATTTTTTTCTCTTCTGGATCATAAATTCCAGGAGGAGAGGCACCTTGTTTATTTATTTTTTGTTATTTTATATCTATAGCTTCAAGAATAGAACATATTCTATTAGACATGTAGATACCCAAGAGTAGATATGCAATAAATATTTAGTAACATTTGAACTAGTGGTTTTCTAAAATAGATTTGAGCTGTAACGTGTTATGAAAACCCTCACATCTTACCCTCCCTCAGCTTTGAAGATAGGTGTAGAATGAAAATATCTCTACTGCTTTTTCCCCACTGTATGCCGTCATGTTGAGTTGGAAATGTTGGTGAAAAAAACGGCAATCGCCTCCAATGCAAACACGGAAATGATTTCATCTGCTGGTATGAGCTGGCTCTGTCCCCGAGGAGAAGCCTGACATATTATAGCCGGTCAGGATCCTGCAATGGATTGTCTTTCAAAGTCAAATTTGAACCTGTCAAGGGGTAGAGAAAATGATTTGTGACCTGGAAAGATGGTAGATTAATATTTCTGAAACACTGTGCACTAAACCCCCTGTAGCTACTTGTTTGTTCCACTATTAAGACTTCCCTCCCTCTGGCACAGGAAATGCTTTGCTGGAAACAGCGTCTTTGCTTTGTGTATAGACATTTCCTTTGCCCCAAGATGGGGTTTCCCAGTGAGGTGTAACATTCATTAGCCCCTTTGGACAATGCACTTGCCGAAACAGACTGTGTCTTTACCTCACAGCTGCGTTTTAGAGTCAGGAGGCCCTTGGATGTCAGGGGGAAGCTGTGATGTATGAAGCAGAAAGGAGATTGATTTTCCACAAGCTACCTTGTACCTGGAGTAATGAGAGTGGCAAATTACTTGCTCACTGAGCAAACATGACAGGAATGTCATAGAGCGAATTTATATTTATGCAAACACACTGAGGTCACAGAGATGGAAATTCCACAAGGTCACCTTATCCTCTGGAAGATGTCCCTCAAAATCACCCCCTTGTCCTGGGAAGGCTATGCTTAGCAAAAGCTGCATAATAGCTGCTTAAGAAACAAATACTTCTAATGAATAATGTAATGCTCACAGTACAGTATGAAACAGGATAAATTGTGGTGCCATTTTAAAATGAGAGTCTTCAACGCACAGGCTATTTCTGGTGTTCATCTTGGATTTGGTGGCAGTGGAACATAAAACATCTACTTTAATACAGTAAAGGAAATGGAGTGATTTATCCTAGTCATGGTAGGCCTTTAGAACCTCTCATTTGGTAATGGGAAAAAATCAGTGGCTGATGGGGAAGCAGATAATTTTTCTGTGTTTAGGCAGCCCAATGCACAGTGAGCAGGCACGCATCTCGGAACATTTGGAGCAGACAAAAGAATTTGAAAAGTCTTTAAGCGACAGAAGGAAATGGTGGTAATATTCAGTTAAAACATTTTAAGATTTCCGTCTTAACGGTTTACACAATTTAAGAGGCAGTGCTGATGCTTTTAGCTGTAAGCTATTAAAAAAGACTGTTAAAATGATAATTTTGTTTTGCTAATGACTTCAAAAGTCTGCTGATTTTAGGAAGTAGTCCCAGAATTAGAATAACTTTTTTCCTTGTTTGATACTCAATTTGTTAGTCTTTCATCATTTATTTTTTGAGACACTGGTCTGTGCCTGGCTGTAAGTTCAATGTAAGGTACAACAGAGATCGAAGGAACCATTCAGGTTCTCAAGCAGCTCATTCCTAGTGACCCAGATTGTAATGCAAAATAAATTCAGAGAAAATGAACCTTGTTAAGCTTAGTTGTGGGGACTGAGCACTGGCAAACACAACATTCTAAGGTGTTTTTCTCTCCTTTTGCCCCCACTGGTCCCTGTAATCTGGATTAGAATAGTCCGTGGGGTCTAGTTCGTCAAGATAGTCATAAATAACAAATAATAACGTCCTTTAACTTGGTACCTTATGTGACAATGGAATGCATGTTTTCTGTGTGTTGTGCACTGTCCTCAGTGTTTCATTTGTGGTGGTTAATTTAATAATCATGCTACTCCTCTTGGGTAGATTCTAGCATTAGCTCCACTTTGCAGGCAAGGAGATGATTAGAGAGTGAGATGGGATGAAACATCTTTGGCAAGGTCGCACAGGTAGTTAGCAGTGAAGGCCAGTCTGCCGAGCAGCCTCCAGTAACTGCAGGGAGTTCCACCTCTACTGGGGAGGAGGAGGATCAGGGGACCATTGATTGAAAGGGACTGAATCTACATTTGAAGTAAGAAATATACTCTACCATAGGGGCCAGAGCTCTGGCCTCAAAGCTTCCTTTCTTGGGTGCAGAATTTGAAGATTGATTGTTGTAATTGCCAAAGTTATTGTAGCTTCTGCTACTTCCAAAACTGCTTCCATCATTACCGAATCCATTACAGCCATCCCCACTGCCACCGTATCCACCACCACCATGGCCGCCACCAGAGTCACCTCAACCGCTGAAGTTTCCTCCATGACCAAAGCTGTCCTTCCCACCAACACCACCTCCACAACCAAAACCCAAGTTTCCAGAACCACTTTGACCTCTTGGGCTGGGTGAAGCCCTAGCCATCTCTTGCTTACATAGGGCTTTCCTCACTTCATGGTTGTGGCCATTCACACTGTGGTATTTCTGAAGGACAATCTTGTCTACAGAGTCAGGGTCATCAAAGGTTATAAAAGGGAAGCCTCTCTTCTTGCTGCTGCCTCGGTCAGTCGTGGTTTCAATCACTTCAGGGTTCCCATACTGTTCAAAATAACCTCGTAGGTGATGTTCCTCAGTGTCTTCTCTAATGCCACCAACAAAAATCTTTTTCACAGGTCTCTGAGAATCTTCTCTTGAGACAGGCCTCTTTGGTTCCACAAGTCTTATGTCCGCCTTGTGTGGCCTAGCTTTTACGGCTGCATCCACCTCCTCCGCGGTGGTGAACATGAGAAACCCGAAGCCTCCGGAGCACTCGGTGTTTGGGTCTCTCATCCCCATGCAGTGTGGAGTGTTCCTCATTGATGGTCGTAGCTCCTCAGACTCTTGTGGGTTACTTCAAAGCTCAAACCTCAGATAAAGAGCTTCCGCAGCTATTCTGGCTCTTTGGGAGACTCTGACTTTGACAGGACGACGGCAGGAGGGGAGACTTCAGCGATGCTCACTCGGTGGTGTCCACTGGCAGAAAGGCTGTGGCAGTGGCAGAAGGTTTTAATTGCTGCCAGGAAACACAGCTTAGCAGGAGAGGAGCCAGAGAAGTGACAGGGAAGCTCCAGGTTACAAGAGATTTGTGACAAGCACAGTGGCGGCAGGGGCTAGCTGCTGCAAAGAAGACATGTTGTAGGCAAGACTCGTGTGGATGGGCAAAAAACTCGAGGACTGCATTTGTGACTAATGGCATGACAGGTCATTTTAGATTCTGTTCTGTGGGAAGTGTAAAGCATTCCAACAAAGGGTTTTGATGTAGAATTTTTTTTGTACCCATGTTGTTGATTTGTGAATGTAGTAGTCTGATCACGCCACTGAATAAATGTGTCTTTAAAAAAAAGGAAAGAAATACACTCTAGGTGTTAATATGTGGCTGACTAAGACATGTTTATGTGCAATTCCAAGTGGTATAGAGTGGAACTTGGGGCTTCATCTCTCAGACCTAGACACTAAGAATCGGGTAATACCTGCACCTCGGTTCCCTCTGAAATTCTTTCTTTAGGTTCTTTTGATGATCGTTATTCTTGCCTCATGCCAGTGTATGTCGGATTGTCGTATTTGTGCTTGGGGCCCCTCATTTTTATTCTAAGAGTCTTTTTAACCATTTGATCTTTTAAAGTGCAGGCTGTCACCGAATTTCTGAGAAAGATAGCATCCCTTAAAAACTTTGTGAAGTGTGAGTTGCTGTATGTACTTGTCATTGCCATTTGTGGGAGGATGTGGCTCTGATCGCTTCCTTCTGATCTGAGTGATCTTTTCCGTGTGGTGCGCTTTTCAGGCTGCAATTAAAATTTGAATTGACTTTTGGTGGGAAAAGACCTGACGGGAACCGGAACTAACGACAAACTGCCCATTTGTCAGGAACACGGATAACTCCTCACTCTGATCCCTTAGGGGTGTTCTGATTTCATCGTTTCATCTCTCTGTTGTGTGGGTCACACTAATAATAGAAATTGGCTAATACTTAAGTGTTTTCTATATGTCAGGCACCCTTCTGTAGGTGCTTTGTATGTCTTAATTAACTTAATAACAAGTTCAATGCTATTAGATAGGAAACACTGTTTTCAGCATTGAACAGATAAAGGACTTTCACACAGGCAGTAAGCTGTCAAGGCTGACCTAGTGCTGCTGACCTGCGTGCGAAACAGTTCCTGGTATATTGAAGGCAAATCCAGCTAGACCTGGGGAGGGCCATAGAAGTCTTTGTTGATAGAGTGAACAGTTGATTTCATATAGCAATGATTTTTCTATTTGATCTTCTCTATGGCTCTTGTAATTATGTGTTAGATATGGTAGCCAGTATCTAATAGTTCAGCATTTATTATGAGTGAGGCCTTATTGTAAGCACTTCATATCTATCAACACATTTAATAATCTTTACAACTCTCGAGAAAGGAATCGTTGTGTCCACATTTCATAGTTGAAGAAATTGAGGTATTTGTTAATTTCGTCCAATGACCCAAAATTGGTGAATGTCAAAGCTCGGGTTTGAATGCTGGAGATCTGGCCCCTGAGTCATGTACCGACTGTTTAGGGTTGCAGTTACTGTCAATGTGAAATGAGGTGGCCATCGTTATGGCTCAATAATGTATCCCGACTCATGGGCCACACTGTTTTATCCTTTGATATTTTAGACGCCTCTAAGAGCTAACCATATAAAATAAGGAAAGAACTAGTCTTTTTTTTTCATCTACATTCTTTTAATTAGACTATAAGCCTCAAGTGATGAATACCAGCGAACTGACACAGATGGGGACATTTGGGACCCAGAATTCAACCTCGTCACTATGAGGACCCGATGATAGGATTAGGCTCAGCTTAGGTCCTGTGGGAAGGTCCATTCTGGTAGGTGAGGCATGGTATTTCAGTAGGAAGACAAGAGCAATAGAGCCCAGAGCAGCTGAGGCAGGAGAAATACAAGTGAACGGTCAGGGTTAGAGAAGACTGTCAGGAGGTAGTAAAGACGAGGGCTGAATTTCCGGGCAGGCACTCTAGGTGTGTGTGTTGGGGGGATGGGGCGAGGGTGGGAGGCAAGAACAAAGTGAAGTCTTTTATAGTTGCTTGGAAGGAGGCAGTCCTGGGAAAATGGTAGAAGCTCAGTTTCTAGGCCTGGGGCACCACGAGAGAGCCAGACTGTCAAACGTCACCTTAGTCCCATGATATTGGGCCATATCTCCTTAAAATTTATATTCCAGCTGCTAAGGCTGATTCTAATTACTGGAGGGAGGTCTGCACCTAAGGAAGGGGGAGGCTTTGGAAAAAATGATTTCTCCTCTATCGAGGGGAAGCCTTATGATATCCTCTTTCAAAGATTAACCAATTATTTTTCATAACTGTGGTAATTATTTCTAGATTTAGGTGCATTCCCTTGGTTATACTTACAAGGTTCCAAATTGGTTCTTGAGGCAGAGTGAAGACAGTATTCCTGGACATACTGTCTGCTTAACACAGGAATAAAAATTCCGAAAGGAGAAAAAAGTCATTTATATCAGTAGTATTATCCATTATCGGAAGGTAGTCATTTAGCCAGTTTGGACATGGCATAACGTCAGTGATCAGGATGCAGGCATGAACGGAGCAGAAGAGGGATGCGTGCAAGCGCAAGGAGCAGGGAGTCCACAATGATTGCTCTTTGCCATCAGGGACCATTATGCAGTTTTCCGGCGTACAGTTATCTTAAATACATTTTAATATAGTGGTCATTTTTATTCCTGAACCCTTACAAAAGAAAGAGCAAATAAAGAAGTCAGGTGAACAACAAAGGTGAACTGAAGTGGAGGGCGCATGTTCCCCTGATAATTCACAATGTGATAATGGCCCCAAGCAGACGAAAACCATTTATGATCCTGTACATTTGGTGTTTGTACACACCCTGGCTCTGCATCGTCCTTTGCCCCTTGCACGGAATGGCAGCTAATGTGAAAGCCAGGACCTCTTTCTCTACTGTTCATCTTGTGCATGACACGTCCACAAACGTTGCTGAAGGATGGCAATATGATGGAAGGAACAAGGAATTTGTAATCAGAGGACCTGACTGTGGGTCCTAAAGCTACTGCTTAGGGATGTGTCTCCGGTGGGTGAGTCACTTCATCACTCTGAGCCTCAATTTTCTTATTTTTGAGATGCCTTGTTCCAGATGTAACTCATTACTCTGTTCCAGAGTTTAGGATGAAGCCAAATGAGTCTGCCTACTTTTCCTACTCCCTGCATGTCCCAATTCCATGTCTTGCCCAGACTGTTCCTTTGATATAATGTGCCTTTTAAAAAATCATCTCTGCTTATTAAATCTTACCCATGCGTCAAGGCTTAGTTCAATTCGTTCCTACTTCAGACTCAGGTTTAACACTTACTGAGTATGTTCTTAAGTGGCAGAAGTAGTGAGGTGCTTCACGTATTTTACCAAACACAACGACCAAAATTGTGCAGTAAATGACACTTAGGTACATCTGTTTATTCTATCCTGAGTTTTTTAAAAGGATTTGAGAAGGCCAGAAGTGCCAGAGGTTGGTAATGTTTTATTTTATTTTTTTATTTTGTAGATAGTAAAACTGGGTTGAAACAATTTGCTGTAGTTCGTAGAACAAGACTTGGGCAAAGACATGATTAGATTCTACTTCAGAATTTTGACGACCAGTCCAGCTTTGTCCTACTTGTCAAAGTTTTATGAAGGTAGCTGACTACTTAAGTTTGGTCTGTCTTTCTAGACTACTGCAATCCTTTAGTACGCCATGCATTGCTCTCTCATTTACATGATCTTACAAATCGTACTTCTATTCCTCTCTCATGAGTCCTTTGAAGGAAGGAAGGAGAACTAGGGCTTGCTGATCTTCGTATTATAATGCCCCCACAGGGACTTGCATAAAATAAACACTTAATAATAGCTGTTTTGGATGAATACCTGGTATTTCCCCAAGCCAAACTTGGAGTAAGCAGCAGCCGTTTCCCCTACGTTGGTCTGATAGCAAATGTGTCTGTGCCAACGGTTTGGTAATTACTGTGTACCAATGACACATGTATAGTAAACAATACTTTATGTAATTTCAGGCTAAGTGTCTCTCTGAATTTAATTAAGCTGTGCCATTACATTCTTTTCTTTCTGGAAATTAATGGAAAACAAGCAATACATTATCATAAACTTATTTAAAATTAGTTTATTAGCTGAAAGATGAATTATTTTGTTTATGATGTTATTGTCAAAACTTGAATTAAGAATTTACAATGTTAATCAGAATGTAGGCTCTATGCGTATAGGGATCTTGCCTGTCATTTTCACAGCTATATCATCAGTATTTAGAGGAACAGTAGATGTTTGAATGGTCAGTGAGGCTGTAGTTTTCATTGAACGATGGACCGTTTTTTAAATTTAGGACTTTATTTATTTATATTTAGAGAGAGAGGAAGGGAGAGCAAAAGAGAGGGAGAGACACATTGATGTGTAAGAGAAACCTCAACCCCTCACCACTAGCACACCCCCAACCGGGGGCCTGGCCTGCAACCCAGGCATGTGCCCCGACAGGAAATCAAACCGGCGATATTTTGGTTTGTAGAATGATGCCCAACCCACTGAGCCACACCCCTTTGACTCTTTTGATAATATATTAGGATTAAAATTTATAAGATATTATCATATAGGTTGCATCTTTTGATCTTCACAAGCCCTGTAAGTTATTTAAGAATTTTATTACTTTCATTTTACCAAAAAAAAACAAAAATAAGCCGAGACTCAAAGAGATGAAATGACTCCAGAAATCATCCACCTAAGCAGCAGCAGGCGAACAAGACTCAAATACAAGTATTCTTACTGCATGTTCAGCATTCTTTCCATGTTTTGACCTAATCGGTAAAGAATATAAACGTAGAATAGAATGGTGGCCAGGGCAGTCATGTACGAGACCTTTGTAAAGGCTAGAAAGCTCCATGTAATAAATTGAAGTGACTTTAGCATCTGAAAGATGGCGTCCCCCGAAGGAAGCAGCGTTATGGGGTTTGGCGAGAGAGCCTGGATGTGAGGCAATTCTGAATGGTCCTTTCAGCCTTACGCTGGGAGGACAACTCAGCACAGCAACTTAATTCTTCACATTCTTCCTTTGCCCCTTATTTCCTGGCTTGTCTGAACCATAGGCTATTTAAAGCTTCAGATTTTTACCAGTCTTCTCATTGTCCTTTTGTTCTCGGTAGGTTTTGTTCTTACCAGTTGAAAAGAACCAGCTGACTTCTTTGGTATTTTTATACCCTGTGCTTTATTGTTTTCTTCCAGTGGTTTCCAACTGCTGCCCAACTGCATGTGCTGTGACTGCTGCTTCCAGCTCCAGACATCTGCTTTTCAGGAGCTTCTTTCCTTTCTCTCATTCCCAGTTATAATCTTTATGTGCCACTGCCAATGTACAGCATCAGATCTTGTCCCTGTGAGAATGAATACTCTGTTTTCAGCCTCTGAATTCTCCCATGGAAGGTAATGTGAGTTTTAAGTTGCATTCATATACTAGACATCTTCAAACCTAAGGACCTGAATTACTCATTAAGCACAGCTGTTTGAGCCCTGGCCGGGTGTCTCAGTTGGTTGGAGCATTGTCTCATACTCTAAAAAGTTGTGGGTTCAGTTCTCTGTCAGGGCACATAGCTGGTTGTGGGTTTGATCCCCAGTGGGGACATGTATGGGAGGCAATGGATGGATGTCTCTCTCTCTCTTCTTCCCCCTCCCCCATCTCCCCCATCTCTCCCCATTCCTCTCTCTAAAAGCAATGAAAAAAATGTCTTTGGGTAAGGATTAAAACAAAATAAAGCACAATTATGATATAAAAGCACTCATTGGAAGCCCTATAAAGTCTAGGAATAATTTTCTCTGGGGGGTAAAGAAAAAACGGGAAAAATACAGGAAATAACTATTTCCTGCAAGTTAATTTTTTCTTTATATGCTCCCTTCCTGCTTTTTTTTTTCTGATCCAAGTCTGAGTTCACACAGCCTGTGACTGGAGAGCACTGTCTCTTCTACAGCCTAGCCAGAGAAATGATGGCTCGGACCAGAGTCCACAACTGGCTGCCCGCAGGCTGTATTTGGCATGAATTATGTGCTAAAATAATGGAATTAATTGAGAAAATGTAAAGATTGAGAGATTTCAGATATGATTCTGAGTTTCCAGCTTTCTAGAGAAATGGGAAGGTATGATAGAACATGGCTCACATTTTCATGTGTCATCAGGGCGCTGGGGCTGAGCGGGGTCTGGGGGTGAACTGGAGGGAGGAACTGAACCCTCTCTGCGCTTACATACCTGACTGTCTGTCCCCACTGGCTCCCTCAGAGATCTCCAAACAGCGGGTGGCTTCCTCCATTCCTACCTGTTTTCCTCCTTCCTTTTAGTATTATATTGGCCAATAGTTAGCTAAATTTATTTTCAGACATGTATAATTTGCCTTTTTTTGAGCATTTCTAAAAACACCCATGGTCAAGGTATCTTTTACTATAAGCCCAGAAAAAATATAGAAGGACATATTTTAAAGTGTTCTATTTTAAATTATGGAAAATATGGCATTAGCATCATTGTTTTCATTATCAAACTTTTAATGGAAGGAATTTTTGACCTGGAGCTAGAAGACCTGGTTTGAGTTCTGAATTTTTCTACTTACTAACTTTGACCTTGGGGAAGTCATTTAACTTCTCTGAACTTGTTTCCTAATCTTTGCAGAGGGGATGCTTATGTGTGCCAGCCTCATGGTCATGTATATCACATGTGATTATGGGTGAAAGTTCTTAGTATGCCCTAGGGCACTATGCAAAGGTGAAATATTTTATGGAGAAGTGGAACAATAACACTTGGTGTCTCCTGGAGCTTGGAGTTTGGTTGCAGACACAGGACTTATATAAAGTAGATAACAGTTGAAAGTATCCTTCTGCCTGCAAAGTATGGAGGCATTAAATATTATCAGACCTAAGAAAAAAGTGCATGATTATGCACTGAAAATTAAAAAGACATATATATTCTTTCTTCTATTTATTAATTCATTTACTCCACAGATATTTATTCTTCATTTACTCTGTGACAGAAAGACGTACTAAGTGCTAGAGATAAAGTATTGAAATGGAAAGCCTAGGCTCCTGCTATTATAGAATTCTATTCTAGTAGGGGAATGAGGGACAATAAACAAACGGGTCAGTATAGTTTCAAATATTGTTAAGTTTCATGAAGAAAATAAATATAGGTTTTATGACAGAGCTGCTGAGCAGAGCCATTCTCATTATGCCTCGTGCCATGTTGTTTTTTAAATTTTTATCATGATAAAATACACATAACATAAAATTTATCATTTTAATAGTTCCAGTGGAATTACGTACATTAATAATATCGTGCAATCATGACTCTGTGCATTTTGAGAACTTTTCTGTTATCCCACACAGAAACTCCACACCCATTAAACAATAACACCCTGGTTCTTTCCCTCAGCTCCCAGTGACCTTCATTCTATTTTTCTCTATTGTCTCTATGAATTCGTCTATTCTAAATATCTCATATAAGTGGAGTAATATAACATTTTTACTTTTGTGCCTGACTTATTCCACTTAGCATGTTTTCAAGATTTATCCATGTTGTAACCTGTATTAGAATTTTATTCATTTTTAACACTGAATAATATGCTGCACATACACACCATGGTGCTTATCTGTTTACAACATTACCTATTTTAGTATGATTTGGTAATAAGTCTAATTTTTAGGATACTTTACAGAGCACATAATATCCATTATACATGCATGGCAAGAACAGTGTTAACTCAGGGGTTGTTGGTAAATTGTCACAAAACTGTGGTAGTATCTGATACAGTTGTTTTATGTAGCATTCTATCTGATAAATGCAGAAATCTTGTTACCATCAGTGAAGTAAGAGCATATACATAGGGGAGAAATAAGTTCAGTGGTTTTCAGCAGACATGAAGTGACAATGGCTACAGTGTGGGCCAGTCCTACTTGTCCTCCTACTGCAGGACTTTCTTCTACTCAGGGTGTTTTTTTTGAAAGGTTTTTTCTAAAAAGATTTAGGTTGCATATAAATTTTTGGAATATTTGTTCTAGATCTGTGAAATATGCCATTGGCATTTTTAATAGGAATTGTATTGAATCTATAGATTGCTTTGGGTAGTATGGACATTTTAATGATATTAATTCTTATCCATGAACATGGTACATGCTTCCACTTATTTGTATCTTCCTCAGTTTCTTTCTTCAGTGTCCTATAGTTTTCCAAATATAGTTCTTTTACCCCCTTGGTTAAATTTATTCTTATCGGTGGAACAGAACAGGGAGCCCAGAAATCAACCCATGCCTATATGGTCAATAAATATTTGACAAAGGAGGCAAGAGCATACAATGGAGTAAAAACAGTCTCTTCAATAAATGGTGTTGGGAAAATTGGACAGGTACATGTATAAAAATGAAATTACAATACTCACTTGTACCATATACAAGAATAAACCCCAAATAGATAAAACACATACATGTAAGTCATAAAACCATAAAAATCTTAGAGGAAAACATAGGCAGTAAAATCTCAGACAGCTCTTGTAACAACATTTTTGCTGATAGGTCTCCCAGGGCAAAGGAAGTAAAAGAAAAAAAAAGCAAATGGGACTATATCAAATTACAAAGTTTCTGCACAGCAAAGGAAATCACCAACAAGTAAAAAGACAACCCACTGTATGGGAGAACATGTTCACCAATGGTACAATTGAAAGTGGTTAATTCCCAAAATACATAAAGAACTTATAAAACTCTACTCTAGGAAGAAAAACAACCCAATTAAAAAAATGGGAAAAGGACTTGAATAGATGCTTCTCCAAAGAGGACATACAGAGGGCCCAAAGACATATGAAAAAATACTTAACATCACTAATTATAAGAGAGATGCAAATTAAAACCACAATGAGATATTACCTCATACCTGTCAGAATGGCTCTCATCAATAAATCAACAAAGAACAACTGGTGAGGATGTGGAGAAAAGGGAACCCTAGTGCCCTGTTGGTGGGAATGCAGAGTGGTGCAGCCACTGTGGAAAACAGTGTGGAGTTACCTCAAACAGTTAAAAATGGATGTGCCTTTAGACCCAGTGGTCCTGTTTCTGGAAATATATCCTAAGAATCCCAAAACACCAATTCAAAAGAATATATTCAATCCTAAGTTCATAGCCGTGTTATTTACAATAGCCAAGTTCTGGAAATAGCCCAAGTGCCCAAGTAGAAAGTGGCTAAAAAAAACTGTGGTGCATTTTCACAATGGCATATTAGGCAGCCATAAAAATGAAGGAGATGTTACATTTTGTGACAGCATGAATGGACCTTGGATATTACTATGCTAAGTGAAATAAGCCAGCCAGGAAAGATATACCACATAATCTCACTTGCATGTGGAATCTAATGAACAAAATAAGCTAATGAACAGAGTAGAAACAAAGGCATGGGTACATGGAACAGACTGACAGCTGTAAGAAGGGAGAGGGAAGAGGGGACTGGATGAAAGAAGGTGAAGGGATTAGCCAAAGCTCATACATGCATAACCCATAGACACAGACAATAGTGTGGTGATGGCCAGAGAGAAGGAGGGGTGGGGGCTGGGTGGAGGTGAGCAAAAGATGGAGAAAAACGGCAACATCTATAATAGTGTCAACAAAACAATAAAGAAAAATAAAGTAGATTTAGGTAATAGGCTTCTCCTACGACCTTGAGACATAATTTCACAATTTAATCAATCTCACCATTGGGAAAATTTCTTCAAGTTGCACATGTAACCACTTGAGTGCTGCTTTGCAGTGTGATTGCTTACTGTTGGAAAATACTGGGTTGGCCCAAAAGTTTGTCTCATTTTTTCCATAAAATAAAATACACATTTCATTTTCACCAATAACTTTATTGATTTGTATATTTTGAGTATGTGAGCTATCTCCCATGTGGTATAATATTGATTGTTCTCAATTAATGTCTTGATTTGATCGCTCTCAGCTTCAATTAGTCTGGAAGACTGTGGAGCATGGTCCATCAAGAAATCTCCAGCACAAAACTTTGCAAACCACTTTTGACACATTCAGTCAGTCACAGCACTTTCTACATACACTGTACAAATCTTTTTTTTCTTTTCTGTGTTTCACTTGTGTTTTTACCTTTCTTGAAATAATGAAGCATGATATGCCAAAAATGTTGTATATTTCCTTTCGTCTTCAGTATTAAAATGATTATACAAAAATTCACCAAATATGATAAGTTTTTTTAAAAAGCTGCATGCTGGTATGACAGCTGTCACAATACAATCTAACAAAATTGTTTTGAATGAAGTTAAAGACAAGTAAGCACTACTAGAGCCATTGTACATAAAAAAGCAAACTTTTTTGGCCAACCCAATACCTGCTCTTTGATTGAGGCATCTAAGTTCATTCATAAATAAAATGTTAGGAGTGGAAAGAAACAGTTGATGGCAAAGAGAAGAAAGAGTTGGTGTACACAGTAGGCCCTCAAATAACATCTTTTCATTCAAGGTCATTTCCTTATAATGTTGATGAGATGCCATAGCTAATTGATTATTTATATCAATTAGCCTTTGGTAAAATTGGTTTTGTGACATGTCATTAAGCTTAATGTCACAGAACTTATCGTCTATGTCAAGTGAGGACTTACTGTATTTTGAGATCGATTTTATTCAGGATAGAAAGTTCCAGATGTTGGAAAGGGTTAAAAAAGTGAGATTTTAATAAGGAGCCGCCATCTTGTTGCAAAGGAACAGGCTGAAAGAATATATTACAGAGCTTACTGTGGCCTTGGATTTACAACACATTGTGGTTGCTGCTTTTATTCTTAATCCGTTTAGGTCTGAGTTGCTTAAGCTATTAACTGAAAATTGGTTATAGTACTTCACTATGTTAAACACTGATAATGTTCCACTTTTGCTCAAAAAGAGCTCATTGTATATGAGGTTATGTACAAATATCAAATACATCAAAGAAGATGTGTAAAATATAGTTATACAAATGCAGGTGTCAGCATCAGGCACTGTGAAGTTGCACTTGGAAGTTAATGCTGGTACACGTGGCTGTCCAAAAATATTACTTAAACTGTTATTCTTAGAACAAAGTGCAGGACGAGTCTAATGAACTAGATTAAGCAGCCTCTTCTTGAACCTCTTTTTATTGGTTTCTTTTGAGGCCATAGAATGGCACATCTTTAACATGTGGGTGTCATTGTCCTTTCATGTCTTATTTGCTTTTATAATTTTTGATGGTAAGGTGAAATGGGTTAATGTTTGTGCCTTTTGGGGCATGAGGGGAAACCTTCATATTTTAGCCTTTCAGTTCACTTACCTCTGAGAAGGCTGTGTGTTGAAGGGAGGTAAGCCATTTGTGATGGCTTATTGGTAAAGTGTCTTCTCTCCTGATTTCATGCTCTTACCTAGTTAGTGTCTGATGGCATACTGGCCATACTAAATGACTGAATTGATGGAGGGAAGAATCCCTCATACCTGCAGCTATAGCCACATTGAGAATAGGTGTCCTTCTTGGACTACATATTTAATTCTAATAAAGAACCCTTAAAGATTAGTTTTTTCACCATTCTCATTTATTCTTTGGCTCCTTCGCTATCAAGAAGGAGAAAGTGCTGGGGTGGAGTGGATTTTTTCCATGGTCTCATTTCCCAAGAGAATACGTGCACTAGAGTAAAAGGAAGAAAAATATTTAAGCAGTGATAGTAAAGTAGATAAATATTTAGAATTGATTTCATGACCATAAGTTATTTGCTTTAATAACTATAAAAGTTTTATTTAAAAAAGAAAGAAAATATTATGTTATGGACCCTGTCTGTGGAACTTAGACACTATGTGCAGAGCTAGCTCTGTTTTTTTTTTTTTGCCATAAGAATCACAAAATTAAATGCTAGGATTATGATTTAGCTACCTATATAAGGGTACACAGGACTACAAGTTTTCTTTCTTATTCTATTCAGTGATACTCCAGCCAAGAGTTGTGAAATGTAGCCATCTCTGTATCAGTCAGGAGTGGGTGCTTTGCGGGTTGTCTACACATTGCCTGTCTCCTACCGCCTGGTATTGGCCACTGTGTGTCACAGAGCATCAGTGATGCTGTAAGAGGGTAGGACAAGGTAAATCCAAATTTTTGTAGCTGTTGACATTGTGCCTGAAGTTTTTATAGGAGAGGAGATAGAATTGTATAAACTAGGTTTCTTTCAATGAAATCACTTTATTACTTTTTAAATTTGAGTTTCATTACACTAAGATTTGCTTATGGCTTATAGTTTGACATCATACATTGCTTGTAACAGGGGGCTTAGTATGAAATCTCATTTTGATTATACCACATAATCATACTATCTTTTTTTGTCCTTTGGGAAGAACAGATTTAGGTCCTGGAAGCAATAGTTAATAATTAAAAAGAAAAAAAGCAAATGGTAAGGCTAGGGGCACTGAATACAAAACAAATACAGAGAAAGACTATAGTTTAAAGTTAATATTTTGAAGCTCAAAGAGATATAAAATTTAAACCTGAGAGATAAACTACCTTCAAACTACCTACAATTATTTGGAAAGGCGTGAAATGACTCATCAGGGAACATATGAATGAAGAATGAGATTTGTGTTGTCTCTGTGATGCCTTGTAGTTCTTACAAGATAGAAATGGAGATCAGTCACTGGTTATTCCTTACTGAATAAAGAAGGTTATCACAGAATAATTTTAAATAACTTCTCTTTCAGAGCTAGCATTTCTAAATTGCTTACTCTGTGTCAGGATCTGTGCTTAAAACTTCAAAGTCAATTAACTCATTTAACAGCCCAACACCTCTTTGCGGCAGGTATGATTATTAACCACATACAGTGGAAGAAACTGAGGCTTTGGAAAATTAAACAGCATGTCTCTAACAGCTAGTATGTAGTGAAATCTTGACATGCAGTGTCTGAATTCAAATCTCATGCTGTTAATTGCCATATTAGACTAAATTTGCTACATTTTCAATCAGACTATACAATTTAAGATCTTCAAAATTAGCCAGCAGAATTGCAGGCAAATTGAAGATGTAGTTTTCAGACATCTCTCCTTGGATCTATGTGTAGAAGATAGTCAACCATGAAATAAAGGAAGATTTTATTTTACTCTCTACTATTTTCTATGAAATTTTAAGCTTATTTTTCTCCAGACAAGCATGTTTCAATATGGAAGTCAACGTTAGTTTCTTGCTTAATATAGTATAGTTGAAAACTAGAGTAGAGTTGACAGATTTGGCAACTAAAATTATAGGACACCTAGTTAAATGTAAATTTCAGATAAATTGGAGAAGGGGGTAATTTGTAAAGTATATAAGGAACTTCTAGAACTTAACAGCAAGGAAAAGAAATTAAAAAAAATTTATTTTATTTTAATTGTTGTTCAAGTACAGTTTTCTGTCTTTTACTCCCATCCAAGTCCACCCCCCCAGTGCTCCCCACCTCCCTCCCATTTCCACCCCCCTTAGTTTTTGTCCGCGTGTCCTTTATACTTGTTCCTGTTATCCCTTCCCTTGACCCCTGAAATTCCCTCCCCTCTCCCCTCTGGTTACTGTCAATCCTGTTTTCTATTTCAATGTCTTTGGTTATATTTTGCTTGCTTGCTTGTTTTGCTGTTTAAGTTCCTGTTAAAGGTGAGATCATATGGTATTTGTCTTTTACCGCCTGGCTTATTTCACTCAGCATAATGCTTTCCAGTTCCATCCATGCTGTCACAAAGGGTAGGCGCTCCTTCTTTCTTTCTGCTGCATAGAATTCCATTGTGAATATGTACCAGAGTATTTTGATCCATTCATTTACTGATCGGCACCTAGGTTGCTTCCAACACTTGGCTATTGTAAATTGTGCTGCTATGAACATTGGGGTGCATAGGTTCTTTTGGAATGGTGTTTCAGGGTTCTTAGGATATAATCCTAGTAGTGGAATTGCTGGGTCAAAAGGCAGTTCCAATTTTAGTTTTCTGAGGAAATTCCATACTGTTTTCCATAGTGGTGAACTAGGGTCCCCCTTTCTCCACAACCTCTCCAACATTTTTTGTTTGTTGCTTTGGTTATGATGGCCATTCTGACCAGTGTGAAGTGGTATCTCATTGTGGTTTTAATTTGCATTTCTCTGATGGCTAGCAATGTCGGAAAAAAATACTTGAAAAGAATAGACATCTTTCCAAACAAGACATGCAGGTGGTCATTAGGTACATGAAAATGTGCTCAGCATCACGAATCACCAGGGAAATGCAAATCCAAACCACAAGGAGCAATCACCTCACACCTATTAGGTATGTTATTATCCTAATAATAACTATTAAGATAGTTTTATTAAAAAAATAACACATGTTAAAAGATAATGCACATTAATGAAGATGTGGGGAATACCAACTCCTTATACATTGCAGGAATGTAAAATGATGCAGCCACTATGGAAAACAGTATGTAAGTTTCTCAAAAAATTAAAAATAGAACTACCATATGATCCAGAAGAATTGAAATGAAGATCTTAAAGAGATATTTGCATTCCCATGTTCATTGCATCATTATTAGCAGTAACTGAGATATGAAAACCACCCAGATGTCTGTTAATAGATGAATGGATAAAGAAAATGTAGTATATACTTACAATGGAATATTATTTAGCTGTAAGAAAGAAGGAAACCCTTCTTTCCATTTGTGATAACATGGATGGACCTGGAAGATATGCAAAGTGAAATGAGTCAATCATAAAGGAAGAACATTACATGATTCGGGGGAGGAAGAAATGGGTAGTTGTTCAATGGGTATAAAGTTACAATTATGAAAGATGAATGGGTTCTAGAGATCTGCTGTACAACCTTGTGTAAGTAGTTAATAATATGGTATATACTTCAAAATTCATTAAGAGTATAGATGTCATGTTAAATGTTCTTAACCCTCCCCCCAACCCCTTGCCAACACACATACAGCAAAGGGACACAAAGAAGGTTTTGGAGGTGACTGATACCTGTGTGTGTCACCACCTTGATTATGGTGGTGGTACCATGGGTGTTTGCATCCTAAGGCATCAACTTGTATATATTAAATATGCACAGTGTTTTTTTGCATGTCAGTTATATCTCAATGAACCTATAGCAAAAGATAGATTCCAATTTAAATGGGCATTCTGGGTTTTATCTGACAACCCTGTCTGAGGTTGCCACTTCTGCTGTAGCAATTCCATTAGGTCTGATTTCAATAGGCTGGTGTCTGGTAGACAATGGGCACTCGGTTATAGATATTTCAACTCTTCACCAGATTATGCAGTGTGTATAAGTGGTCGAAGGCATGCCATTTAAAAAATGGTCACCATATAGTCCACAGGGCACAGTAATGAGATACAATAGTATTTCCTTTATCCAGTAGCTTGGCAATGAGGTGATTTTCTCTCGATAATTCTAGATAATTAAAAATTAGAATATCATTTTAGCCTTTTTAAGTGCACACCTGTAAAAATACATCCCGTACCTTTGAGGCCCATCACAGAGTAGGCAAAGCATTTGCTAACCACTGTTGTGATGAGACCTGAGCCAATGGGCAGAAGATTTGGACTCCAGACTCTCCTCTGCCACTTATTACTTGTCTCCAAATTATTTTTGCAGATTCTATAAGTGATCTGGGAGTATTAATACAAACAGAACTTAGTTTTATGAGAATTATTAAGAGCTATTATGAGGATTCAATGATATATTGAGTGGACTAGTACAATTTAAGTCAGTACATTTGAAACTATAAAAACATAAATAGTAATACTAATAACTTTGGTTAGCATGCTGTGCCCTACGTATCTCTAGAGGCATTTGAGCAATATTTGTTCTTATACTTAATGATTTTAGAATGCTGTACATTTATAGATTTGATGTCTATTCTCTGATATCCAAGTATCAATGTCGACTTTGCAGAGCCATCAGAGTATTGTTAAATAGTCCCATTCCATTTTTACCTTGTTGCTTCACATTCTTACCTGCTAATTCTATAGACTTAGAATAGGTTCATAAAAGTAGGTTCATTTTCCACTCATGATTAAAACACATGAGCTCTTTTACTTGTTGTTCAAAGACTTTTTATTCCCTACTCACGCCTAGACAGGAGGCTGTGTTCCAGATATTGTTAATACTATATGATAATAGCTACAGTTTAAGTGTATATTCTGGCTTTGTGTTAAATGCTTTATATACATTGTATTTATTCCTTACAACAGTCCTACCAGCATAATAGTATTAATGCATTCCATGTGTGAGCACGAAGGCTCAAGTTAAGTAAACTTGACCCTTCTGTTCAATTATTATGAACTGAAGCTGGGATCACACTCAGGCAGCTATTTTTGACTTACAAGCCCATGATCGAAGAGTGGGACTTTTGAAGAAAGAGTAACATGTCTTCTATTAAGTCTGAACTGTCACATGATTTCTTGTTTATTATAATGGCATTCCTCTATGAGAAAATAGGCAACTCTCCCATTTTACAGATAAAGGAGGGTAAATGATTCGGCTGTAATAACGATGCACAGCGCTGTGGTTTAAGTCAGCCCTGATCATTTCAGCTGTTTTCCTAGTGCCCTCTTAATCTCAGACGATCGCTTTATTCTGCTTATGACATTTTGTCTGTTTTGGGTATTAGAGCTTGGGGTTATAGAATATCATACGCTTCGAGAGAAATCATTTAAATGACAATACATTTCTATTTCCTGTTAGTATAGTCCGTAGGTGGCAAGGGCATTTGTACA
>PVKM010016875.1:0-26408 GCA_004027735.1 Carollia perspicillata
GCAGCAGGCTGCGACATATGTCATTGATATTTTAATGGGTATTGCATTGAATCTATAAATTGCTGTGGGTAGTATGGACATTTCGATAATGTTAATTATTCTTTTTCTTTTTCTTTTGTTTTGAATAACAAGACAATTGTGCTTGTTATTAAAGTACAATTGTCTCCATTTTCCTGCCACCACTTTCCCCTGACCCACCCATCCCCATCTCCCAAACTCAATGCCACCCCGCTTTTGCTTTGTCCATGGGTCCGTTATACATGTTCCTTGATGATGCTTCCCTTTCTTTCCCCCATTATCCCCCAAACCCCTTGTTACTGTCAGTTTGTTTTTTATTTTAATGGCTAGGTGAGTGGTAATCATGAAACTTTTTTTTGTTTTGCTTCTTATATGTTTTCCCCACATTATTTAATTGATGTTCAAGTACAGTTGTTTTCATTTTCCACCCACCAACCCCACCCATCCCAAGCATCCTCACCTCCCATCCTTGATCCTAGTCCCTTTGGGTTTTGTTGATGTGTCCTTTATACATATTGGTGACACTTCCTCCTTTTCACCCATTATCCCCTCCCACCTCCCCTCTGGTCATTGTCAGGTTGTTCTTAATTTCAATGTCTCTAGTTATATTTTGCTTGCTTGTTTGTTTTGTTGATTAGGTTCCACTTACAGGTGAGATCATAGGGTATTTGTCTTTCATCACCTGCCTTATTTCACTCAGCATAATGCTCTCCAGATCCATCTAAGCTGTTGCAAAGGGTAAGAGCTCTCTATTTCTTTGTGCTGTGTAGCATTCCATTGTGTGAACATACTGTGGATTTTTGATCCACTCATTTACTGATGGGAACTTAGGTTGCTTCCAGCACTTGGCTAATGTAAATTGTGCTGCTATGAACTTTGGGGTGCATAAGTTCTTTTCAATTGGGCTTTCAGGATTCCTACAGTATAATCCTCACAATGAAATTGCTGGGCCTAAAGGCAGATTCATTTTTAGTTTTCTGAGAAAATTCCATACTGTTTTCCATAGTGACTGCACCAGTCTGAAATCCCACCAAGAGTGCACTTAGGATTCCCTTTACTTCACAACCTCTCCAACACTTGTTGTTTGTTGCTTTGATTATGATGGCCATTCTGATTGGTGGGAAGTGTTATCTCATTGTGGTTTAATTTGCATCTCTCTGATATCTAGTGAAACTGAGCATCTTTTCATGTGTCTCTGGACCCTCTGTATGTCCTCCTTAGAGAAGTGTCTGTTCAAGTCCTTTGCCCATTTTTAATTGGGTTGCTCAACTTCTTAGAGTGGAGCCATGTGAGTGCTTTTTATATTTTGGAGATTAAACCCTTGTCCTAGGTATCATTGACAAATATATGTTCCCATATGGTTAGTTATCTTTTTATTTTAATAATGTTTTCTTTAGCCATGCAGAAGCTTTTAATTTTGATGAGATCACATTTGTTTACTCTTTCCTTTATGTCCCTTGCTCTAGGAGATATATCTGTGAAAATATTGCTTTGTGAAATATCTGAGATGTTTCTGCCTATGTTCTCCTCTAGGACTTTTATGGTATTACAACTTACATTTAAATCTTTTATCCACCTTGAATATATTTTTGTGTATGGTGTAAGTTGGTGCTCAAGTTTCATTTTTTTTTTTTGCACATAGCTGTCCAGCTCTCACAACACTATTTGTTGAAGAGACTATTGTTACTCCATTTTATGTTGTTTCCTTCTTTGTCAAATATTAACTGACCATAGAGACTTGGGTTTATTACTGGGCTCTCTGTTCTGTTCCATTGGTCTATGTGCCTGGTTTTATGCCAGTACTAGGCTGTTTTGATTACAGTGGCCTTGTAATACAGTTTGGTATCAGGTATTGTGATCCCTCCTACTTTGTTCTTCTTTCTCAAAATCACAGCAGGTATTTGGGGTCATTTATGGTTCCCCATAAATTTTGAAGTGTTTGTTCTGTGTCTGTGAAATATGCCACTGGTACTTTAATAGGTATTGCATTGAATCTGTAAATTGCTTTGGGTAGTATGGACATTTTGATGATGTTAATTCTTCCAATCCATGAACACAGTATATGTTTCTGTTTGTTTGTGTCTCCCTTCATTTCTTTCTTTGGTGTTGTGTAGTTTTCTGAGTATTGGCCTTTTGCCTCCTTGGTTAGGTTTATTCCTAGGTATTTTATTTTTCTTATTGCTACATCAAATGAGAGTTTTTTCTTGATTTCTGCTTCTGACATTTCATTGTTGATATGCAAAAATGCATTTGATTTTTGGATCTTTACTTTGTATCACACTGTTTTGCCAAATTTATTTATTAGGTGGAGTAGTTTTTGGGTGGAGTCTATAGGACTTTCTATGTACACTATCATGTCATCAGCAAGTAGTGACAGGTTTGTTTCCTATTTTCTGATTTGGATGCCTTTTATTTCCTTTTCTTGCCTAATTGCTGTGGCTAGGACTTCCAATACTATGTTGAATAGATGTGGTGAAAGTGGACAACCTTGTTTTGTTTCTGATCTTAGTGGAAAAGATTTTAGTTTTTGCCCATCGAGTATGATGTTGGCTGTAGGTCTGTTATATATGGCCTTTATTATGTTGAGAAATGCTCCCTCTATTCTCACTTTGCTCAGTGTTTTTATCATAAATGGGTGCTATACCTTATAAAATGCTTTTTCTGCATCTATTGATATGATCATGTGTTTTTTGTCTTTGCTTTTGTTTATGCGGTGTATTACATTTACTGATTTGTGAATGTTGAGCCATACTTGCATCCCTGGGATGAATTCCACTTGGTCATGGTGTATGGTCTTTTTAATGTACTGTTGGATGTGGTTTGCCAATATTTTGTTGAGGATTTTAGTGTGTATGTTCATCAGCGATATTGGCCTGAAGTTTTCTATCTTTGTTATGCCTTTATCTGGTTTTGGGATTAGGATGATGTTGGCTTCATAAAGAGAGTTTGGGAGTCTTCCATCCTTTTGAATTTTTTTGAACAGTCTGTGAAGGATAGAGGTTAGCTCTTCCTTAAATGCTGTGTCGAATTCTCCTGTGGAACCACCTGGTGCAGGGCTTTTTTGTGTCGGGAGTTTTTGATCACTGCTTCAATTTCACCTGCTATTATTAATCTGTTCAGGCTTTCTGCTTCTTCTTCATTCATTTTTGGAAGATTACATTTTTCTAGAAATTTGTCCATTCCACCTAGGTTTTCAAATTTCTTGACATATAGCTCCTTATAGAAATTTCTTACAATCCTTTGTATTTCTGTGGTGTCAGTTGTAATCTCTCCTCTTTCATTTCTGATTGTGTTTATTTGTGGCCTCTCTCTTTTTTCCTTAATGAGCCTGCTTAAAGGCTTGTCAATTTTATTTATCTTTTCAAAGTACCAGCTCCTGGATTCATTGATCCTTAGAATTGTGCTATTTGTCTCTATGTCATTTAATTCTGCTCTGATCTTGGTTATTTCCTTCCTTCTACTAGCTCTGGGCTGTCTTTGTTGTTGTTCATCAAGTTCTTGTAGGCATAGGGTTAGGTTGTTTGTCTGAAACGTTCCTATCTTTTTTAGGTAGGCCTGTATTGCTATGAACTTCCCTCTCAGGACTGCCTTTGCTGTGTCCCATAAATTTTGAGTTGTTGTGAGCTCATTTTCAATCGTTTCCAGAAACTTTGATTTCTTCTCGAATTTAATTCTTGACCCATTCATTGTTTGATAGCATGCTATTCAAACTTCATGAGTTTGAGTGTTTGGGTTTTTTTCCCTTGGGATTAGTTTCTAATTTCATTCCCTTGTGGTCAGAGAAAATGCTTGGTATGATTTAAATTTTCTTGAATTTGTTGAGACTTTTTTGTGTCCTATCATGTGGTCTGTCTTTGAAAATGTTCCATGTGCATTTGAAAACAATGTGTATTTAGCTTCTTTCGGATGAAGGGCTCTCTATATATGTGTTAAGTTCATTTCATCTAGGGCTTTGTTCAATGTCACAACATCTTTGTTGAAATTTTGTTTGGAAGATCTGTCCAGTTCTGACAGTGGGGTGTTAAAATCCCCTCCTATAATTGTGTTGCTGTCAATATCCTTCTTGAAGTCCTATAAGATTTTCTTTATGTATTTGGGTGCTCCTACATTGGTTGCATAAATGTTTACAATGTTTATATCTTCTTGGTGGATTCTTCCCTTGAGTATTATGAAGTGACCTTCTGGGTCTCTCTTTATGGCCCTTTTTTGAAGTCTATTTTGTCTGATATGAGTATTGCTACTCCGGCTTCTTTTTCCTGTTCATTTGCTTGGAAAATTAGTTTCCAGCCCTTCACTTTCAGTCTGCGTATATCTTTTGTCCTCAGGTGGGTCTCTTGTAGGCAGCATATGTGTGGGTCATGCTTTCTTATCCATTCAGGTATTCTATGTCTTTTAAGTGGAGCATGTAATCCATTTACATTTAAGGTTATTATTGAAGGTTCTTATTCATTGTCATCTTTGTGCCTGTGTTCCTTTCTCTCTCTCTCTCTCTCTCTCTCTCTCTCTCTTCCTTCCTTCCTTTCCTTAAAGCAGACCCTTTAGCATGTCTTGCAGAGCTGTTTTGGTGGAGGTGTATTCTTTTAAACTTCTTTTGTCTGAAAACCTCCTTATTTGGCCTTCTATCTTGATTGAAAGTCTTGCTGGGTAAGGTATCCTTGGTTATAGTGCTTTAGTTCTCATTACTTGGAATATTTCTTGCTATTCCCTTCTGGTTTGGAGGTTTTCTATTGAGAAGCGAGTTGCTAACCTATCGGGGCTCCCTTGTATGTTATTTCCCTTTTCTCCCTTGCTGCCTTTAAGATTCTCTCTTTGTCTTGAATTTTGCCATTTTTATTATGATGTGTCTTGGAGTGGGCCTCTTTGGGTTCCTCTTGATTGGGACTCTCTGTGTTTCTTGATATGTGCTACTTTTTATCTAATCAGATTAGGGAAATTTCCCATGATTACTCTTTCAAATAGGTTTTCTATCCCTTTCTCTTGTTCTTCTCCTTCTGGTACCCCTATTATTTGGATATTATTATGTTTCATATTGTCTTGTATTTCTCTTAATCCCTCTTCATTCTTTCTGAGCCTCTTTTCCTTTTCCTGCTCATTCTGGGTGGGATTTTTTTTTTTTTTTGTATTTTCTCTTCCAGCTCGCTGATCCAATCTTCTACTCCATCTATCCTGCTTTTGACTCCTTCTGCTATATTCTTCAGTTCAGATATTGTATTCTTCATTTCTTCTTGGCCCTTGTTGATATTTTCTATTTCCTTTTTCTTTTTCTTTAAAGATTTTATTTATTTATCTTTAGAGGGGAAGGGGAGGAGAGAAGGAGAGAAATATCAATGTATTGTTGCCTCTTGTGCGTTCCCTGCTGGGAACTTGCCTGCAATCCAAGCATGTGCCCTGATTGGGAATCAAACCACAATTCTGTGGTTTGCAGGCCCACGCTCAATCCACTGAGCTACACCAGCCAGGGCTCTATTTCCTTTTTCATGTTGATAGAGTTTGCAGCGAGTTCATTGTGATTTCCTGGTAGTTTCTGGTAGTTCATTGTGAGCTCATGGAGCTTCCTGGTAACCATTGCTTCAAACTTAACATCTGATAGTTGAGTTGCCTGTATTTCATTTAGCATTCTTTCTGAGGCTTCCTCCTTTCCTTTCATTTGGGGATTGTTTCTTTGTCTTCCCATTGTTGGTGATTCTTCTTATTAGCCTCAGCTTCTCAAATTGATCTGTTCTGGCTCCCTGGGTTAATGGTGTGAGCTTCTGTGGTAGACTACCTGTGAGGTTCAGTGGTGCAGTCTCCTTCGGGTATCCTAGTGTTCACTGCTTGCACCTAGTCTTCTTTGCAATCAGTTGGAGGGGTAAGGCAAAATGGTTTAAGACTGCAAGAGAGCATTCTTTGTTATTTATAGTAGCAGCCAGTAAAGAAGAGGTAGGAAATCCTTTGGCTATGTGTAGTATTAACCGTGATATTAAAAGTGACCCAATGAGTCACTTTTTAGAATCAGTGGAATGAAGATAAGGCTCTTGTTGGGGAGGGAAGGGTTGTGAGTTAGATCTAGAAAGTAGTGAGGTTGTGAGATGTTAGAATCTGAGGTAAGGTGAGAATAAAGGATAGTAAATAGGTGTAGTGAGTGAGAGAATAGAGTTAACCACTACAGTAATAGAGTTCAGAAAACCGTGAAGTGGGTTAGGATCTGGGAGGGGTGTTGTGTAGTATTTACAACAGTATGGAACAGCTATTATTTACAATAATATTAGAGCAACAGTCATATGACAAAATCTATGGAATCTAGATACCAAGAATAAGGAGTGTCGGACCTTCAGTAGTGTGCTAATGGAACAGAGGTGAAGTGAAGGATAGTAAATTAACAATACACTATGACTGAGAGAACAGGAGAAACCTGTCAATCAATACAATATACCCAGCCAAGCAAAGAAGACTAATCAGAAGGAGGAGGAATACAAAAATATTATTCAAATAAAAGATGTAAGAATAATGTGAAAATAATGATGCTGATATGCAGTATCTTGCACGTTCCTTGTAATAGCAAAGTGAAATTTGTCTGTCTCAACTGTTAGGATGCCCCCTCTTTGGAATAAACTCTGTTTTTTTCACATTTCCAGTTTTCTTTATCTCATTTGTGTGTATTTAAAAAAAAAGCAGACTAAGGAAGGTAGAAGAGGTAAAATTGGAAAGAAAGGAAGAAGGAATAAAACAAGGAAGATGGAAAGAGAGGTAAAAAACGTTAAGACATAAAAAAATTAAAATACAAAAAAATTCTTTATAAAAATCAAACATACAAACACACACACACACACTTACACACCAGGGAAAAAAGGAAAAAACAGAAAAAAGAATAAAAATAAAATAAAACAACAACAACAACAAAAAAACCTTCTTGCTGGTTTCAAGCTGGTCAGACCGGTTTTTCTGTTCTTGCTGGCTGCAGCAGTCCAAGGGGCAAGTTTATAGATGTGCTCTCTGGGCCCCAGGTCTCCTGGTCTCTGTCTGCCAGCACACCCATTCTGAGTTTATCGGAGTGGTCTTCCTGTCTCATGCAGCATGCATGCACTCTCTAGGTTTATCTGAGCTGTCTTGTGTTCTCTGGCTGTCCGGGTTTATTGAGCCCTCTCACGGTCTTTCGCCATGCCTGCGACTACTCTGTGTTTATAGGAGCCATCTTCTGGTCTGGGGCAGAGCACGCCCACCTGCTCTGGGTTTATCTGGGCTGTCTTGCATTCTCTGGCCACTTCGGTTTATCAGAACCCTCTCACCATCTCTCCTTGAGTGTGCGACCTCTCTGGGTTTACCAGCTGCAGGCTCTTAGTCACCCACAGCCACTCTCTCTCTCTGGATCCCCGTGTAGTCTCCGGGTGCTCTACAAATCTCCCTCTCCTCGGGTTTGGGGCGTGCCTGGGAGGGCCACCTCTGGTCATACCACTTGGGTGCACACTCTTTCCAGGTCTATGTGTGGGTGCTCTCAGCCCCCATGTGTTTGCAGCTCAATCCTTGAAATTGCTCTCTATAATTTCAAGCATCCCGGCTTCCCCCAGTGCTGCTTGAACCCTTCCAAGCCGGGGAGGGAGCACTGACCCAGCTCCCTGAAGTTGGCCCAATGGGCGGTGGGCTGGGGTTGCAGCCTCCCTGTTCTCTGAGCTGATCTCTAGGCCACTATTGTCCCAAAGTAGTCCCCTTAATGTATGGTTTTTCAATGTCCGCTACAATTTTTTATCTGTCTTCATATATGTTGTGGTACTGTTGGCTGTCTGCTCTGTTCCTTTGTAGATCAGCCTGGTTTCTCTCCCATGTGTAGGAGGAAGTGAAATCTGCTCCCTCTTACCAAGCCGCCATCTTCTCCCTACAGTAGTGTTTTTAATATTGTAATTCATAACTGCACTTCACCTCAGAGGTTCTTTAGACAGTCTGATGTTTTTACACTATCAGTTTTTACATTTTTCTTTTTCTTTTAAAAGGGAATTCAAAGTAATAACTGGTAGTCAGAAATCAATTGGGTCCTGCTAGGGAGGCTGTAAATAAGTGTTTCTCCAAAGGCCTTTCCCTCCTGCCTTGTCCCTAGCTGGGGTGATTGATGGAAAGGAAGAGACACCAATACCAGCCAGCCCTACTACCCTTGGTTGAAGTTCAATGATAAGTCATAGATGTCTTCTACCAGCACACTGGACAGCTCAGAACTTAATTTTTTTCTTAGGATTCAAGGAAAATTTGTTGTTTAATACAAATTTCAATTATTTAGTCAAGTTTACATGTAAAATAGATTACTGTACAAAATCTTGTAAGGATAAGTGGAAATGTATTATACTGCTTTAATTTGATTCTGTATTTGTGGTAGCAATTAAATAAAAGTGTTTTGTGGCTTTGGTGTGTGATTTGTTAATAAATTCACTTTCTTCACCAGACTTACTTGTGGGGAGGGTTCAGGGGTGGGTGGAAAAACATTGACCTTGAAAGATCAGAAGGCTTGAGTGCAAGTTCCATCCTTGATAGGAGCTTGTAACATCCAAGACAAGTCACATGACCCCTTTCTTTATAATCACTTATCAAACTGTGGTGAGGTCAGGGTAGGGGTGGTGGTGGAGGGCTCACTGGGTTTAGTGTGTTCTCACTAGTGCCCCGATCAGTTCATTATTGGGTTTCTGGATCTTGACTTCCACATCTTCTGAAAACAGGTCCTTTTTCACCTTCACGGAAAGAGTGAAGCCAAGCCCAATCATGCCACAATCCTAGAGGTTGCTGTGACTGAGTAACTGAGCTTGTGAACAGGCAGAGGAAGACACAGGAGCAGGAGACAGGAGAACAGGTGGTTTCCTCCTCAGCTGGAGGATGGTGACAAGACCCTAGCCACTGGACAAGGCTCTTGACTTTAGGAATGTAGTCTCAAAAGAATCTTTAATGACAAGGGAATGCCCAATATAAACTGTTCCATAAAACTAAAACTGGATTCAAAGTGATAATGCAGTAAGATATCAATTTTGTTAAGAAAACATACACTTAAAACATGTTCATATACATAGACACAGAGATATGCACATATAGGTAGTTGTTCTATCGAGGTTTAGCCAGACTGTTAATATAAACTGAGGTCATTTTAACTTTCCATTCCCAAATTACAGTGGTTCTAGCCCCACCAGAATGACTATTGCAGCTCATTTGATCCCCTGTGTGAAATTTCTGCAAAGTATTCCTGGACACCCCAAAAAAGATACTTACTGGTGATCACAAACTGGTTGACAGTCAGTACTCCTGCATATGTTCTCCCTCTCTGCCTCTATCCAAGGAGGTTTGCTTTAGGTGATATTACAAGTGTTCAAACCAAGAGTTCTGTGTCCCAGTGCTCCAGAAATGTTATTCTCCAAGGGTTAAGGGATGCAGGGTTCAGAGGAGATGGAAGATATGAGAACAACTACTGTCACTTTTTACAGCTTTGTTTCATACTCTGCTTGCAGGTGCCTGAAACAACACTGCTAATGCACAGAGTAGAGTCTCATAATCTCATGAAAGCAGCTATTTTAGCCACTGCTTACCTGCAAGCTGTGTTTAGCTTTCCTGCTTGCCCACCTCTGTCTGCCATGATAATCTACCCCCAGCATTTCATGTACAGTGCCTTCTCAGGTTATACATAGTTAGGAAACCTATTTCTCTACCACTCTTTCCCTTATTCTATCTATCTCCACCTCCAAAGTCAGGAAGTCTTATAAACACATCTCTGACTCACCAACCCACTATGAGAGACCAAGGCAAGAAGCTGAATTTCTGAGGTTGGGTTTAAGATGCTTTGTAGTTCACCCCAGCAAAATGCAGAGCTTATGGTTTTATACTAGTGAGAACAAAAGAGCCAGTTTTTATGACTTTCCCAAGGAGAGAATCTGCCTTCACTTGAGCCTAAATATCCATATAATCATGGGATAAAAAATGCACACAACTTTTAAATGACAGTTTTCCCCAGTTTCTACCCTTTTTTTCTTTTTCTAAATGGACATACAGTAACATACTTTAAAGTGACAGCCTGACAATTCTTTTACATATTTATATATCTGTGTAACTGTCACTCTGATGAAGATTATATATATATATATATATATATATATATATATATATATATATCCCTCCAGAAGGCTCCCTTTTGCCTCCTTCTAGCCAAAACTCTGTATGAAGGCAACAACGATCCTGACCTCTCTTACCATACACTGATTTTGCCTCCTGTTCTAGAAACTCATATAAATGGAAGTATATAATATGTATTTTTGTATCCAGTTTCTTTTTAAAGAAATTGTTGTCAAATATATACAAATAAAAATGACCACTTTAACCATTCTTAAATATACAACTCAGTGGCATTATTATATTCACAGCATTATGCAATCATTACCACTATTCATTTATGGAACTTCATCATCCCAAACATACTCTTATGTAGCCATTACATAATCATCACCTGTTCCTGTCTTCCTCTGCTCCTGGTAACCTCTATTCTATTTTCTGTTCCTATGAATTTGCCTATTCTAGGTACCTAATATAAGTAGAATCACATAATATTGTCATTTTGTGTCTGGCTTTTGTTGCTGAGCATAATGTCTTCAATGTTCATCCATGTTGTAGCATGTATCAGAACTTCATTCTTTTAATAGTTGAATAATATTCCAGTGTATGTTTGTTACTCCATTCATTGATTGATGAACATTAAGACTATTTTCACTTTTTGGCTGTTGTGAATAGTGCTGTTATGATAATTGGTTTACAAATATTTGTTGACGTCCCTGATTTCAATGCTTTTGGATATATACATAGGAATGGTGCTACTAGATCATATATTAATCTGGATTCTTTTGCTCAATATTATGTCTTTCTGTTTTTGTGTGTATCAGTTTATTTTTATTTTTATATAGTACAGTACTCTACAGTATAATGATACCACAATTTAGTTATTGATCCTATTGTTGATGGACATTTAGGTTTTTCCATTTGCGGACTACTACAAAAAATGCTTCCATAAACATTTTTATATATGTTCTTTAATTTAATTTTATATTGAGATACAATTTTACATGCAATGAAGTACACAAGTCTTCAGTGTAGAGTTCAATGAATTCTTACATATGTAAACACCTATGTAACCACCATACAAATCAAGATATAAAACATTTCCAACACTTATAGGGTTCCATTATGCCAGATCAATTTTGCCAGTTCTCAAACTTCATTTAAATGGAAGCATAGAGAATGCACTCTATTTTACCTAGCTACTTTTGTTCATCATTTTGTTTGTGTGATTTATCTATATTGCTTTGGGTAGAATCAGTCTATTTAAAAAAAATTAAAAAGATTTTATTTATTTATGTTTAGAGAGAGGGGAAAGGGGGGAGAAAGAGAGGGAGAGAAATATCAACGTGTGGTTGCCTCTTGTGCACCTGCTACTGGGGACCTGGCCTGCAACCTAGGCATGTGCCCTGACTGGGAATTGAACAAGCAACACTTTGATTCACATGTCAGCACTCAATCTACTGAGCCACACCAGCCAGGGCCCATTCTTTTTATTGCTGTGTAGAATTCCATTGTATAGAAATAATAATATTTTATCCATTCTACTACAGATGGACATTTGGGCTGTTTTCTTGTTTTGGGCTTTTATGAAGAAAGCTTTATAAACATTCATATACACATCTTTTGACACAATATGGGCTCACTGCTCTTGGAAATGCACCTAGGATTGGAACTGCTGAGTCATGAATATATGTGCATTTAATTTTAGTAGTCATTGCCAAATATTTTTCCAAAGTAGTTGAATGAATTTATATTCTCGCTAGCAATGTGTGAGAGTTTGAGATGCTCTGTATTCTTGTTAACATTTGATATTTTCAGCCTTTTAAATTTTAGCAGTTCTAGTGAGTAGTATTACTTGATTGTGTTATCAGTTTGCATTTATTTAATGAATAATATTTGGGACCACCTTTGTACATGATCATCAACCATTTATTTGGATCTCTTCTTTAGTGAAGGGTCTGCACAAATATTTTACTTTTAAATTTGAGTTTCTTCTATTTGTCAGTAGAAACTTTTTATATAATTTGTATATAAGTATAAAATTATGAGATGGGACCCAACCAAAAATCAGAATTATCTTCTGTAGGGTAGGTAGGCCCTTTGTAGTACAGGCTTCCCCTGCTAGGTGAGTGTTCTGTGAACCCATCTGTATCGGTGTACCATCTGGTAGTGTGGTAAGAGGTTGTGTTCAGCCTTACTGCATATTTTTGAAGACTCAATGCGCTTGTCCATTTTATGCCGCACTGAGTGTTCAGCAGTTTTTAACCAAAAACAGCATGACCCTCATGCCCCACTCTACTCTCCATATTCACCTGATCTCACCCTGAGTGAATTTCTTTCTGTTTCCTCAGATGAAAAAAAGCTCTCAAAGGGAAACATTTTGCTGATATAGAAGAGGTGAAACAAAAAATGGCAGAAGCACTAAAAAGAACCAAAATCCATGAGTTCAAACACTGTTTAGAGCAGTGGGAAAAAATGTCTGAGTAGGTATATTGCATCAAGTGGAGAGTACTTTGAAGGTGATTGAAGTTTAAACATGTAAGAATAAATACACCTTTTTTGTAAATAAATTCTGGTTTTTTGGACCCCTTTCATATATATAAATATATATACATATTTCACAAATATTTTATCTCAATCTGTGGTGTGCCTTCTCTCTCTCAGTTGTATCTTTTGATGAGCAAAATTCCTTAACATTATGAAGTATGATTTATCCATTTTTATGACTATGTGTTTAAGAAATTTCTGATTAATCTAATATAATAAATATATTATCTTATGTATTACAAATTTAATGTTTTAATTTTAACATTTAACTCTGTGCTTTACCTTGAATTAATTTTGTTTGGTACGAGGTAAGAGGCAAAGTTCACTTTTTATATAGTCAAGGTTCATCACTATTTACTGAAAAGATTATCCTTTGCACCACTGAATTGCAGTAGAGACTATGTTGTAAATTAGTTAATAATATAAAACTAAAATTTCTCTATCTGTCTGTCTGTCATCTCCAGCCATCTGTTTCTGGGCTGTCTAGTTTTTTCCATTTGTCCAGTTTGTCTAGTTTGTTCCATTTGTCCATTTGCACTAAAGCCACATAGTTTTTAAATTTTAAATGAGAAAGGATTCAAAGACGGAGGCATGGGTAGAAATGCTTAGCTTCCTCGTACAACCAAAATAAAGATAAGAACCAATTTCAGAACAAAAAACAACCAGAACTGCCAGAAAATCAAACTGCATGGAAATCTGACAACCAAGGATTTCAAGAAGAAACACTCATCCAAACTGGTAGGAGGGGCAGAGATGGACAACATGAGCATAGAGGACATGTGGCAAGACAGAGATGCACTGTGGGGAGCAAGGTAGTGGCTGGCAGATGGAATTTCCTATATTCTCATGAAGATATTCCAGAAGAAACAACTGGGGATTGAGACAGACCATGCAACTGAGGTTTCCAGTGTGGGGAAATAAAGCCTCAAAACCTCTGGTTGTAAAAACCTGTGGAGGTTGTGGAAGCAGGAGAAACTTCCAGCCTCACAGAAGAGTCCATTGGAGAGGCTCACGGTATCCTGGAACATATATAAGCCCAACCATGTGGGAATCACCACCTGAAAGGGCACAGTCTGCTAGTGAGAAGTGAGAGAAATGACTAAAAGTGGAGCAAGAGTTGAGCAAGCTAGCAGGCAGCATTGTTCCCTCTTTGACCCCTCCACGACATACAGCACCACAAGGTAGTGAAGTGGTTTGCCCTTCCATGATGAATACCCAAGACTCCACCCCTTACAATGTAATAGGTGCACCGCTGAGACAAAGAAATATGGCTCAAGTGAAAGAACGGATCAAAACTCCAGAAAGAACTAAGTGATGAGGAGACGAACAACTTATCATATGGAGAGTTCAAAACACTGGTAATCAGGATGCTCACAGAAATGATTGAGTTCAGTTGCAAAATAAGGCAAGGAATAAAGGCTATCCAATGAAATAAAAGAAAATATACAGGCAACCAACAGTGAAGGGAAGGAAACTGAGATTTGAATCAACAATTTGGAACAGAAGGAAGAAATAAACATTCAACTGGAACAGAACAAAGAAACCAGAATTCGAAACAATGAGGAGAGGCTGATAAACATCTGGGACAACTTTATACACTCCAACAACTGAATCATAGGGGTTCCAGAAAGAGAAGAGGAAGAGGAAGGAATTAAACAGTTATTTGAACAAATAATGAAAGAAAACTTCCCCAATCTGGCAAAGGAACTAGACATGCAAGTCCAGGATGGTCAGAGTCCCAAAGAAGTTGAATCCAAAAAGAAACACACAAAGACACATCATAATTAACTTACCCAAGATTGAAGATAGGTAGAGAATCTTAAAAGCAACAAGAGAAAAGGAGAGAGTTACCTACAAAGGAGTGCCCATAAGGCTATCAGCTGATTTCTCAAAAGAAACATTACAGACAAGAAGGGGCTGGGAAGAACAATTTGAAGTCATGAAAGGCAAGGACCTCCATCCAAGATTACTGGATCCAGCCATGCTATCATTTAGACTGGAAGGACAGATAAAATGCTTCCCAGATAAGGTCAAGTTAAAGGAGTTCATCATTACCAAGCCCTTATTATATGAAATGTTAAAGGGACTTATCTAATAAAAAGAAGATAAAAAACTGTGAGAGTAAAATTACAACAAACTCACAACTATCAACAACTGAACCTAAAAAACAAAAACTAAGCAAACAACTAGAATAGGAACAGAATCACAGAAATGGAAATCACAGTGAGGGTTTTCAGTGGGGGGGGGGAGAATGGGGGGAAGGTATAAGGAATAAGAAGCATAATTGTTAGGCACAAAATAGACAGGAGGAGATTAAGAATAATATGGGAAATGGAAAAGCTAAAGAACTTATATGCATGACCCCTAGACATGAACTAAGGTAGGGGGCGGAGATACTGGATGAAGGGGTGTTTCAGGGAGAAGGGGGATAGAGGGGAGAAAAAATTGGGGCAATTGTAATAGCATAATAAATAAAATATACTCAAAATTAATTTTAAATGACTATAGTTTATATACAATGTTATGCACACATATTAATTCTATAGCTAAGGCTATAATCAATAAATCAAGAAACAACAAGTGTTGGCTGGATGTGGAGAAAATTGAATTCTCATGTAATTTTTGTGGAAATGCAGATTGGTGCAGCCACTGTGGAGAACAAAAAATTAAAAATGGAACTGCCTTATGGCCCAGTGATTCGAATTCTGAGTATATATGTGAAGAAACCCAAAACTGTAACTCAAAAGGATATATGCAGCCCTATGCTCATTGCTGCATTATTTCTAGTAGTCTAGATATTGAAGCAATCCACGTGCCCATCAATAGTTGGATTAAAAATGGTTAGTACATATATACAATGGAATATTATTTAACTATAAATAAGATTGAAATTTTACCATTTGCCACAGCATGGATGGATCTAGAGGGTATAATGCTAAGTGAAATAAGTCAGCCAGAGAAGGACGGATACCATATGTGGAATCCAAAGAACAAGATAAACAAACAAAATGGAAACAGACTCACAGATACAGAGAATTGGTAGTTGCCTGAGAGGAGGGGTATTGGAGTGCTGGGAGAAAAAGGTGAAGTGATTAAGAAATACAAATTGGTAGTTACAAAAGAGTTACAGGGATATAAAGTACAGCATAGGAAACATAATCAATAATATTGTAATAACTATCTATGGTACCTTCTAGGTACTGGAAATATCAGAGGGAACATTTTGTGAAGTATATGATTTTCTAGCCACTATGTTGTATACCTGAAAATAATACAAAATAATTGAATGTAAACTATAATTGAAAAATAAAACTAAAAAAGAAAATTTTACAGAATCAAAAAGGTATACAGCTAAATAGATTTTTACATATATATGTATTTTTATAACCACTTACATGCACCATTGTTCAGATGAAGATATAGAACATTTCTGGAATCTCAAAGTCTCTTCCATGTGAAAACTCAGTCAATGCTTTCCTCAGAGTTAACTACAATTTAAATCTCTATTATCACAGGTCAGTTTTGTCTATTTTTGAATTTAATTAAAAGGAATAACATAATATGTGTACTTTTGATTCTGACTAATTTTGGTAAACATTGTATTTTTAGGAGGCATTTTGTGTTGCTGGATGTATTAACAGTTCTTTAAAATTTTTTTCATAGATATATTTCTGTTTTATTGTTGTCCCAATTTTTCTCCCTATTACTCTCCCCTGTCTTATCCAATCCCCACTCCCAAATCCCCACCCCACTGTCCTTGTCCATGGGTTCTTTGTACATATTCCTTGATTTGATCCTTCCTCTTCTTTCTGCCCGTATTGCCTCTCCCCACCCTTCTGGTCAGTGTAAGTTTGCTCTTTATTTCCACATCTCTGGTTAATTTTTTGTTTGTTTGCTTCTTTTATACATTAGGTTCCACTTATAGGTGAGATCATATGATATTTGTCTTTCACTGCCTGGGTTATTTCATGTAGTATAATACTCTCCAGTTCCATCTATGCTGTCACAAAGGGGAGGCTTTCCTTCTTTCTTTCTGCTGCGTAGTATTCCATTGTGTAAAAGTACCACATTTTTTCCCCCACTCATTTACTGATGGGCACTTAGGCTGTTACCAGGACTTGCCTATAGTAAATAATGTTGCTATGAACATTGATGCGCATAGGTTCTTCTGAATTGGTGTTTTAGGATTCTTGGGGTATAATCCCAGCAGTGGAATTGCTGTATCAAAAGGCAGTTCTGTGTTTAGTTTTTTTGAGGAAATCCCATACTGTTTTCCACAGTGGCTGCACTAGTCTGCATTCCCACCAACAGCATACTAGGGTTCCCTTTTCTCCACAACCTCACCAGCACATGCTGTTTGTTGATTTGTTAATGGTGGCCATTCTGACTGGTGTGAAGTGATATCTCATTGTGGTTTTAATTTGCATCTCTCTGATGGCTAGTGATGGTTAGGGTTCCTTCATATGTCTCTGGGCCCTATGTATGTTCTCCTTGGAGAAGTGTCTGTTAAGGTCCTTTGTCAATTTTTAATTATATTGTTTGTGTTCCTGGTATATAATCATGTGAGTTCTTTACATATTTTTGGAGATCAAACCCATGTCCACAGTGTCATGGGCAAATATGTTTTCCCATATGCTTGGTTCTCTTTTCATTTTGCTGATGTTTTCTTTAGCGATGCAGAAGCTTTTTACTTTGATGTAGTCCCATTTGTTTATTCTTTCCTTCACATTCCTTGCCCTAGTGGACATATCGGTGAAATATTGATATGTTGGATATATGCAATTTTACTGCCTATTTTCTCCTCTAGGACTTTTATGGTGTCACAATTTATATTCAAGTCTTTTATCCACCTTAAATTTATTTTGATATATGATATAATTTGTTGCTCTAGTTTCATTTGTTTGCATGTAGCTGTCCAGATGCCCCAACTCTATTTATTGAATAGGTAATTTTTACTCGATTTTATGCTTCTGCCCCCTTTGCTAAATATAAGTTGACCATAGAGACATGGGTTTATTTCTGGGCTCTCTATTCTGTTCCTTTCATCTATGTCTCTGCTCTTATGCTAGTACCAGACTGTCTTGATTACAGTGGCCTTGTAACACAGTTTGATATCAGGTATTGTGATTCCTCCTAATATGTTCTTCTTTCCCAAATTTCTCAGGCTATTGAGGGTCATTTATAGCTTCATATAAATTTTTGAAATATTTGTTCTACATCTGAAATATATCATTGGTATTTTAATAAGTTTTGGATTGAATCTATTGATTGCTTTGGGTAGTATGGACATTTTGATGATGTTAATTCTTCCAATCCATGAACACAGCATATGTTTCCATTTATTTGTGTCTTCTTCAATTTCTTTTTTCAGTGTTCTATAGTTTTCTGAGTATAGGTGCTTTACATCCTTAGTTAAGTTTATTCCTAGGTACTTCGTTTTTCCTGTTGCTATAGTAAATGTGATTCTTCCCCTGATTTCTGTTTCTGATATTTCATTTCTGGTGTGCAAAAATGCCTTTGATTTCTGAATATTGACTTTGTAATATTCTGTTTTGCCAAATTCACTTATTAGTTTGATTAGTTTTTTTTTTCTTTTTTTGTGGAGTCGATAGGGTTTTCCATGTACACTATCCTGTCATCTGTTATGAATGATAGTTTTGCTTCCTCCTTTCCAATTTGGGTGCCATTTACTTCTTTTTCTTGTCTGATTGTTGTGGCTAGAACTTCCAGTACTATGTTGAATAGAAGTAGTGAAAGCAGTCACCCTTGTCTTGTGCCTGATCTTAGAGGGAAAACTTTTAGTATTTGCCCATTGAGTATGATATTGACTAGTTTTCTCATATGTGGCTTTTATTATGTTGGGGTATGATCCCTGTGCTTCCACTTTGCTGAGTGTTTTGTTTTTTTTATCATAAATGTATGCTCTACTTTATCAAATTCTTTTTTAGAATATTTTGATATGATCATGTGATTTTTCTTTCATTTTGTTTATTTGATGTATTACATTTATTGATTTGCAAATATTGCACCATCCTTGCATCCCTCACGTGATTCCCATTAGATCATGGTGTATTATCTTTTTAATGCATTGCTGGATGTGGTTTCCCAATATTTTGTTGAGGATTTTAGCATCTATGTTCATCAGCAATATTGGCCTGTAGGTTTCATTCTGTGTTGTGACTTTATCTGGTTTTAGTATTAGGATAATGCTGGGTTCATAAAAAGAGTTTGGGAATCTTCCCTCTTTTTGGACTTTCTGGAATAGTTTGAGTAGGATAGGAGTTTGCGCTTCCCTAAATGTTTACGAAATTATCCTGTGAATCTGTCTGGGCCAGCCTGTTTTGTGCCAAGAGTGTTTTGATTCCTGTTCCAAGTTCACCACCTGCTATTGATCTATTCAGGCTTTCTGCTTCTTGTTGATTTAGTTTTGGAAAGTTATATGCATCTAGAAATTTATTCATTTTGCCCAGGTTTTCAAATTTCTTGATATGTATTTGTTGGTAGTTATTGCTCACAATCCTTTATATTTCTGTGGTATCGGTTTAATTTCTCCTCTTTCACTTCTGATTTTATTTATTTAGGTACTCTCTCTTTTTTTCTTGATGAGTCTGGCTGAAGGCTTGTCCATTTTGTTTATCTTTTCAATGAATCAGCTCCTGTATAAATTGATCCTTTGAATTGTTTTTTAGTCTGTGTGTCATTCAATTCTGCTGTAATCTTGATGATTTACCTCCTTTTACTTGCGCTTGGCTTTGTTTCTTGTCATTGCTCCAGTACTTGTAGTTGTAAAGTCAGGTTGTTTATTTCAAAATTTTCTGTCTTTTGTAGGTAGGCCTGTATTGCTATGAAGTTCCCTCTCAGGACTGCCTTCGCTGTGTCCCATAGGTTTTTGGTTGTTGTGTGTTCATTTTCATTTGTTTCCAGACACATTTTGAAAAGATTTTATCTATTTATTTTTAGAGAGGGGGAAGGAAGGAAAAAGACAGAGAAATATTGATGTGTGAGAGATATATTGATCAGTTGCCTCTCACAAGCCCCCAACTGGGGACCTGGCTCACAGTCTAGGCATGTGGGCATGTGTGCTGACGTGGAATTGAACCTGTCACCTTTTGGTTCACAGGCTGGTGCTGAAACCACTGAGCAACACTAGCCAGGGTCAGAAACATTTTTATTTCTTCCAGATCTTGTTATTAAACAATTCATTGTTTAATAACATGTTATTTAGTCTTCATGTATTTTACTGTTTGAGATTTTTTTTTAATTTGGTTCCTATTTTCAAGCCATTGTGATCTGAGAAAATGCTTGAAATGATTTAAATTTCCTTGAATTTGAGGCATGTTTTGTGCCCTATCATGTGGTCTATCTTCGAAAATGTTCCAAAATGCATTTCAAAAGAATGTATATTTTGCTTCTTTGGTGTGAAGGGTTCTGTATATGTCTGTTAAGTCTATTTGATCTAGGGTGTTGTTCAATACCACAATATCCTTGTTGATTCTTTGTTTGGAAGATCTGTCCATTGTTGATAGTGGTGTGGTAAAGTCCCCTAATATATGTGTGCTGTTGTCTGCATTTTTCCTGAAGTCCTCCAAGATTTTTCTTGTATAGTTGGATGTTTCTATGTTGGGTATATATATGTTTACAATGTTTATGTCTTCTTGATGGATACTTCCCTTGAGTATTTGGAAGTGTCCTTCTGTGTCTCTTTTTATGGCCTTTGTTTTGAAGTCTATTTTGTCTGATATAAGTATTGCTATGCTGACTTTTTTTCCTTTCCATTTGCTTGGAATATTTTTTTCCAATCCTTCATTTTCAGTCTATGTAAAACTTTTGTTCTGAGGTGGGTCTCTTGTAGGCAGTATATGTGTGGGTCATGTTTTCATATCCATTCAGCTAGCCTATGTCTTTTGATTAGAGCATTTAACCCATTTACATTTAAGGTTTTTTTGGTAAGTACTTATTCATTGCCATTTCCTTCTTTGTACCTATGTTCCTCTCTCTCTTTTTATTTTTGTCTTCTTAGAGAAGTTCCTTTTACATGTCTTGCAATGCTGATTTGGTGGAGGTATATACTTTGAGCCTTCTTTTGTTTGGGAAACTCCTCATTTCACCTTGCATTTTAAACAAGTGCCTTGCTGTGGAGAGCAGTCTTGCTTATAGGCCTTTGATTTTCATTACTTGGAATATTTCTTGCCATTCTCTTCTGCCTTAGTGATTTTGTTGAGAAATCAGCTGCTAGCCTTATTAGAGTTTTCTTGTATGTTACTTTTTGTTTCCTCAATGCTGCCTTTAAGAGTCTCTCTTTGTCTTTGAATTTTTCCATTTTAATTATGATATGTCTTGGAGTGGGCCTCTTTGGGTTCCTCTTGATTAGGACTGTCTGTGCTTCCTGATTGGGACATGTATGACTTCTTTTTTCTTCAAGTGAGGGAAGATTTTTGTCATTACTTTTCTCAGACAGGTTTTCTATGCCTTGCTCATCTTCTTCTCCTGGTATCCCATTGTATGGATATTATTATGTTTCATGTGGTATTATGTTTCGTGATATGTATTATGTTTTCATGCAGATCCTTTGGCCACTCTTTGTTCTTTTTTAGTCATTTTTCGTTGTTTTTCTATTTCTGGGAATTTTTTCTACCTTGTCCTCCAGCTTGCTGATTCAGTATCTACTTCATCTAACTGGCTTTTAATTCCTTTTATTGTGTTCTGTAGTTTAGATATTATATTTTTAATTTTTTACTGTCTTTTATTGATAGTTTCTATGACCTTTTTCATGCTGATGTAGATCAAAGTAAGTTCCTTGAAGCTCCCCTGGAATTCTTTGAAGTACTCCTTGAGCTCCTTGAGCATCGTTGTAATTGTTATTTTGAATTTGATATCTAAAGGTTTAGTTCCTCAATTTCTTTTAGCAATCTTTCTGGGTATATCTCTTTCCCTTTTGATCATGGGTTTTTTCTTTGTTTCCCAATTTTAGGTTACTCTTTTTTTTTTTTTGCTTGTTCAATTGACCTGCTTTAACTCCCTGTCTTCATGGTGTGGTCTTCTGTGGTAGGAGAACTTTGGGCCTCAGTGGTGCAAGCTCCTTGCTCACCTGTGCTTAATGCTGTTACATTGTCCTTTATGCCTGTCATGTGATTGTAATTGGGTTTTGGTTGTTGTGTTGTTCTTTGGTGGGTGCTTCCATCTGGCTGAGTGACAGTCACTTAGCCAACCATGTCTTGTATACTTTTATTCAGGTGCTCCCAGAACAAAAACCATACAGCCCAGGAAACAGGCCTGCATCCACAAAGATATCCCTCACCCAGAATTACACTATCAACAGCCAATGTGCCAATATTAATAAAGGTGTAAAGAGATTAAGACTATTATAAGAAAGGAAAAATGAATATGAGAGGACTAACTGAAAGAAAAGAGACTTTTCAAGGGTAGAGGAAGGGGTAATAAGAGTAGAGAACAGAGACAAGGCAAAATGGGAAAGAAAATAAAATTTAATTTATAACTAAAACAGAGAGGAGGAAAGGAGGAATGGTGTAAGAGAAGAGAAACATATAGTATTAGGTTAAAACTGAAATTTATGGAAATATATATATTTGTATATATCTAGTGAGAGAAAAAACAACCACAACAAATATATATATTATGTAGAAAAATCTCCATGGCAGAGATATCAGAAAGCAATGAGCTAAGATTTATGTAGGTGGAATGGTAATAAAAGGGAAAAAGGAAAGAAAGAAGAGCTTAAGAAATGTCAAAAGAAAAGAGAAGTTATTTTGAGGGAATAGAAGGAGAAGGAATACTAAGAGTACAAGATGAACACCTGGCTAAGGCAGAGGAAAATTAACATTAAAAATGTGAAAAGGGAAGGGCAGGAGGAAGGTAAAAGTAGGAGAGGGGAACAGTGAAATTTGAGATTTGAAATACAAAGATAGTCACTATGTGTAAATAAGATTGAAGAACTGTAACAACAACCCCCTTATCCACTATCTATGAGCAAAGATTGATAAAGGTGGAGAGAGAATAAGGGTATTTTAAGAACAGGTGGATGAGTGTGAGATGACTAATGACAATCACAGATGAGTCTGAGAGGCTGGAGAGGGCAGCAATAGTAATGGTGTGGAATAGAAATAAGTCATAGAAAGAGAGAAAAGTAGAATTTAAAACAAATATATGAAGGAAGATGAAGGAGGTAGTATGTAGTAAGAGGAGGGAAGAAAAATATATGAGATTTGAAATAAACTGTATTATAAAAGCTTGTACCACATAATTCTTCTGGAAGCCTAGGGAGAGGGCAGTGCAATACTGTGAAAAGGGTATCAGCTTTAGTTGTGGGGCACCAGGTGGGAATTAGTTATCCCCTTTGCAGATATGGATTAGAGCCTCTGTCTCTTTGACCAGATGGGTTCCTGGTGGAAGAGAAGATGGGACAGGAAAGGAAGGCCCCTACCCAGAATAATTTTATGGACAGAGAGATTTAGAGTAGAAATAAAAGCTGAATGCAAAAAAGCTCTGGTTTTGAAAAAAAATGCACCCTTTTTCAATTAAAAAAGAGAAAACCAATTGGAGATTATTGAAAATCCATGTGACTAGGTATTACAGTACTTCAGAACCACTTTAAGCACTCTAGGAGAGATTATACAGAAAAGAATATTTTTTGAGTAGAAAATTGAGGCAGTTTTTACAGAAAAAGATTCACTGACCCTTTCATAGAGTAATTACCCCTCCTTTACGAAATTATTTCCCTTCCATTATCTCATTCTATCACCTCAGCAGCCCATGAGGCATGAAAGACAGAGGTTCTTATCCTCATTTGAGATATGAGCAGATTGCAGCTATTACTGTCAAAACAATAGCCAGAGAAGAATGTGGCAGGGCTTGGACCTAAACCCAGAGCTTGCATCTCCATAGCACTAGGTTTTCTGCCTGACTCAGGAGTCTGCCGTTTCGCCACTATATTCAGATGTGAGATGAGAAATCCATGTTTGGTTTGTGACAGGAAACTTAGGGATGAAGGGCTGTGAGTGCTGGGGAGGAAGAGGGTACTCTGCCCTAGTGCAAGCCCCCCCCCCCCCATTAATTGTGCCCTCATCACAGGACAGGCTCTGTGCACTTTACCACCAGCAGGAGTGCATATTACTTTCATATCAACTGCAGGGGAAGGGAGGCTCTATTATTCTGCTCATTTCCAAGATGAAAATGCAGACTCAGAGAGGTTCAGTATCTTGCTCAAGATCACGCAGCTAGTAAGTTTGAGGTGATTATAACCAAAGAGAGACTGATTCCAGAATATCCTCTTTATTCCATTGCCTGCTGGTTAGGCCTTTTTGTTCTGATAAATCTATGGAGAAAAAGCTAACTGTTTCTGTTTTCAGTCCTATCATTTGAGATGGACCATTGTTTCCACCCACTCACTGGCTGTTGAGAAATTGCTGCTTGAAGCAGTCTATTAACATATTTGGGCCATTGCCCTAGTCCAGTCATCTGTTCTTCCCCATACTGTCTCCCCCAATATCCTAGGTAGGGTATTCTGCTTTTGCTCAGAGAGAGTTGAGAATGGGATTGTTGTATGAACAGACATTAATGACCCTTTACTCAGGGCACTTCGTAGAGTGTCTGGTTCTCTAATAAATAAAGATAAATAAGAAAGTGGAGTTGCCCTTTAGTTCTTCTTTCTTCTTCTTCCTCCTTCTCCTTCTTCTTCCTCCTCTTACTCCTCTTTTTCTCCTCCTCCTCCTCCTCTTTTATTCTTATTCTTATTCTTATTCTTATTCTTATTCTTATTCTTATTCTTATTCTTATTCTTATTCTTATTCTTATTCTTTTATTCTTATTCTCCTTCTTCTTCTCCTTTTTACTTTTCTTCTTCTTCTTTTCACCGTCTTCTTCCACCTGGGAAGAACCCAGGAGGGAGGAGAGCCAACCTGCACAAACTTGAAGAGTGGTCCTGCCTCTCACCACCTTCCTGTTGAGTTTCCAGGACCCAGTGGCTTCCAACTCTCGCCCTACTTTTCACTTCCCTGGAGTCAGTAGTACCACCAGAGGCCTCGCTGGCACTCTAGAAAAGTACAGTAGTATTCCTGGTGTTGGAATGTGCAACCTGGTTCTATCCTTAGATGATTTGGTTAAGGAAGGCTCAGAGTCCATCACAGACCAGGCCGCTCCCACTTCCTGCCTTGATGCGGATTCTGGCCAGTGGTGTCTGCAGTGTTGTGGATGTGACAAACAAAGTCACATGGACTGCAGAACTCCTGTGGAAAAAAAGGGACAGCATGGCTACTCTCTGAGTGACAGGGTGCCCTGACCCTTGCCTGGACAAGCTTTTATTGCTTTCTGGGAGCATTACAACAAGGAAGGTACTCATTCATTATTGTCAGGTACTAATGATCAAACAATAGATGACATTCAAAGAACTATGAGGGCTTCTTCTGAGTCAGGGTCAGTTAGCTAAAGGGCCATAAAATTTTGGGAAACAAACTCATTTCATGCTTGGACCCTTATCAGAAAATTGAGGGCATTCTTACAAAGCAGGCTTCACAGGATTTTATGCATTCTTTCTCAGGCCTGATTGCCCTGGGGAACCACGTATTCCTGCCCAGGGCTGCACCACCTTCAGGCATTGTTTCAGGCTTAAGTCAGGCAGCCAAGAGATTAGGAGACTCCCTTATGACAGAATGAAGACTCATGCTATGTCAAAGCCAAGGGGTGAGGGTCCATCACCCCCTTTTTCTATAGCCCCCCAAGTCCTTCCCTGAGGGCCCCTTCATGACCATGCCTCTCTTAGGTCATCCCTCCCTTGAGGAATCTTACCCATCATTGCTTAACCAGTCATCTGCCCAGGGCCAAGCAGGGTAAAGTAAAAGGGGGCAGAGGCTGCACCTCTGCCAGGGAGATAAGCTTTGTCTCTTTAGTGGCTTATGGTCCCCAGGTCTTTTTATTCAACCTTAGCTATGGGGGGGTTACAGCTCCTGAAACTAGGCAGAGTGGTTCCCAACACTGCCTATTTAGTCCTCCCAGACAGAATCCTCTGCAAAGCCCCTGTGGGACCAGGACCACGGAAGGACAAAGGTGTGAGGGAAGGGAAGAGGCCTCTTAAATGACTTTTTCTGCTTATAACAGTAACCTTATACTATACAGATTCCCAATAAGTTGTAAAATCATGGGAAATGGTAAAATACTAAATAAGAATCAGCCTTCACCCCCAATTAATGTGAACCATTGTAAATATATGTGTATGCAATACAAATGTTACAATTTACATTGCATATTATACATTACATTACATACATACATTATATACATACATTACATATTATATACACATATGTAATGTACTGGGATTTTTACAAAATTGGGATTACACTCACTATCTAGTAAGGATCTTGACTATTTAAAAAATTATTTTAATTGATATTCAAGTACAGTTTTCTGTCATTTACTCCTGTCAAAGTCCACTCCCCCAGTGCTCCCCACCTCCCTCCCATTTCCACCCCCCTTAGTTTTTGCCATGTGTCCTTTATACTTGTTCCTATAATCCCCTCCCTTTTTCCCTGAAATTCCCTCCCCTCTCCCCTCTGGATACTGTCATCCCATTTTCTATTTTAATGTCTTTGGCTATATTTTGCTTGCTTGTTTGTTTAGTTGCTTAGGTTCCTGTTAAAGGTGAGATCATATGGTATTTGTCTTTTACTGCCTGGCTTATTTCACTTAGCATAATGCTTTCCAGTTCCATCCATGCTGTTGCATAGGGTAGGAGCTCCTTCTTTCTTTCTGCCACATAGAATTCCATTGTGTATATGTAC
>PVKM010016876.1:0-26404 GCA_004027735.1 Carollia perspicillata
AGCCATAAAATACAACATAATTTTAAAAGAATAGAAATCATAGAAAGCACGTTCTCAGACCATAATGGAATTAAAGTTAAAATCAAGAACAAAAAGATAAGTGGCAAATTTCCAAATATATGAAAAGTAAACAACACACAAATAACTATTGAGCTAAATAAGATATCTCAAGAGAAATAAAAAATATATTTAAAACTAAATGAAAATAAAATAATACCTGAATAACTATTTATACACAGTTATGATATATATAAATTACATTATAATTACACTAAATCATTTAGCTATAAAAACTTATATTTGGAAAAATGAAAGACAGGAGTAAAAGACAGAAAACTGTACTTGAACAACAATTAAAATAAAAATTTTAAAAAAAGAAAAAGAAAAAAGAAAGACCTCACTTCATACCTTAGGAATCTAGAAAAACAATAAACTAAATTCAAAGCTAGCATGTGAAAGAAAAGAATAAATATTACTGTAGAGATAAATAAAATAGAGAAGTAACAACAAAGAGGAGAGAAAAAAGTAAAGTAAGAGTTGTTTGAAAATATCAACAAAACTGTCACATCTTTAGATAGAGTAATAATAATTTTTTAAAAAGGGTACACAAATAACTAAAATCAGAAATAAAAGTAGAGACATTTCTACCTATCTTACAGAAATAAAAATAATTAAAAGAGGATACTATAAGCAATTATATACATCACCAACTTAGGTAACTTAGATGAAATGAAAAAAAAATTTCAAAACATACAAATTACCTAAACTGATAGAAGAATTAGAAAATTCTAATAGATATTTAACAAATAAAGAGATAATATCAGTAATAAAAAAATCTTAACAAAGAAATGCCCAGGACCAGATGACCTTACTGGTGAATTTTACCAAACATTGAAAGAATAAACACCAATTTTCTCAAATTCTCCCCCAAAAAATGGAAGAGAAGAGAATACTCTCACCTCATTCTATAAGGCCATCACTACCCTAACATCAAAGCCAGATAAAGACATAAGAAGCAAACAAAATAGAAGATCAATATTCCTTATTAATGTAAATGCAAAAATCCTCAAAGTACTAGCAGCAAACCAAACAGCATATTAAAAGAATTATGCACTATGATCACAAGGGGTTTATTTCAGGACTGCAAGGATGGTTCTACATAATAAAATCAATTAATTTAATACACTACATTAATAAAACAAAGGGAACACACAATTATTGCAATTGACAAAATATAGAAGGAATTGACAAACTACAAAAACATTCATAATTGAAAAGAAAACTCAGAAAACTAGGAGTAGAAGGAAACTTCCTCAATATGATAAAAGGCATTTATGAAAAATTTAGAGACACCATCATACACAAATTTAAAGACTTAAAACTTTGCCGCTAAGATCAAGATCAAGACTAATGCACTAATTATTCTTGAAGGCAAGACTAGTGCCTTCACTAATGCAATTCAACATTTCATTGAAGGTTCTAATCACAGCAATTAGATAAGAAAAAGATATGAATAACATTCAAATTGAAAAGAGAGAAGTAAAACTCTCTTTATTCTAAGCAGATATGATCCTATCTATCAAGATCTACAACAAAACTACTAGAGATAATAAATACATCCAGCAAAATTTCAGGGTACAATAGCAACATACAAAAATCATTTATTTCTATACACTGGCAAAGAATAATCTGGAAAAAATTAAGAAAGCAATTTCATTTATAATAGTATGAAAAACATTAAACTGCTAGAAATAAATCTGACCAAGAAGGTGAAAGATTTATAAACAGAACACTACAAAATATTGCTGAAAGAAATTAAAGAATTCCTAAATAAATGGGAAGACATCATGTACTAAGGCTAGGGAGACTTAGTTAAGTTGTCAATATTACCCAAAGTTTTCTACAGATTCATCATGATTTCTATCAAAATTCCAACAGCTTTTTTGAATGAATGGAAAAGGCAATCCTCAGAGTTGTACTGAACTGCAATTGGCCCAAAATAGCCAAATAGAATTTTGAAAAAGAACAAATTTGTTGGATCTACATTTCCCATTTTCAAAAGTTAGTACAAAGTTACAGTAATCAAAACAGTGTGGTACTGGGTTAGAGACATGCATTTTGACTGGTGGCATATAATTGAAAGTCTAGGAATAAACCTGTGCATTCAGTTTTTTTACAAGGATGACAACTAATCTTTTTAATGTGTTAAGAACAGTTTATTCAACAAATGGTTATTGAAAAACTGAATTTCCACATGTAAAAGAATAAATTTGGACTCCTACTTCACATCATATATAAAAACTAACACAAATTGGGTCAACAATTTAAATATTAGAATAGAAACAACAAAAGTTTTAGAGCAAATCATAGGGAAAACATTAATAACTTTGGATTTGTCGATGAATTGTGAGATATGGCACCAAAGAGCTAAATATAGAATTATCATATGACTCAGCAACCCTGATTTATATAACCAGTAAACTAGAAAACGGGAACGCAGATCATTGTAAATCAATGTTCACTGTGACATTATTCATGATAGTTAAAAGGAGGAAATATGCCAAGTGTCCATCAACAGATAAATGGGTAAACCAAATTTCATGTATGTACAGTGGAATCTTTTTCAGCCATGAGAAAATGGAGTTCTGATACATGCTACAGTATGAATTAAACTTAAAAACATTTATGATAAATGAAATAAGTCAGACACACAGGAAAAATATTGTATGGTTCCACTTACATGAAATATCTAAAGTAGGCAAAGTCATAGAGACAGAAAGTATATTAGACGTTACCAGGAGCTGAAAGAAAGAGCAGATGAGTTAGGATTACATAATGTTTAGTTTCCGTTTCAGCTGATGGAAAAGTTTTGGAAATAAATAGTGGTGATAGGTGCACAACACTGTAAATATAATTAATACCACTGAATTGTACATTTAAAACTCATTAAAATGGCAGATTTTTTACCACAATAAAAAAATTTTATCGACCAAAAATCTTGAGCAAATATCTTACCAAAGAAAATATAAGAATGGGAACTAAGCACATGAAAAGATGTTCAACAGCTTTATTCACCAGATAAATACAAAGTAAAACTCAATTTTGAAACTATTCTATACCCACTAAGAGGGTAAAATAAAAAATCTGACAACACCACATGTAGGTAGTGATAGGGAGCTAGTTTGTGGGAGAGTGTAAATGTGCAACTGTACTGGTGGACAAGCCTGTACCCTCAGCGCATCTCTTCTCCGGGGGCCAAGACACCTGATCCTTGGCAGACTATGTGGAGTTGCATGGAGGAGGGTTGCTCCTCTGCAAGTGGGGTGAGGAGCCTGGACGCTCCACTGATCACTCTTGGCATTGTGACTACCTAGCCCACAGAATTGGGAACCCTGGCAGACACCGTGAGTGGCAGGACATGCTTCTGCCAGTGGGAGCAGTGGTTGGGCTTGACTGCAGCAGAGCATTCGCCCAGTGGTGGCTGAGCCACCACAGCCGACACGTGTCCCAAGGCCCTGAGTGCAGTGAAGCCATGCAACCTTGCAATGCAGCAGATTCAAGGGAGTCTCCTCCGTCAGCTGAGATGGTAGCAGGAGTAGGTTTTACAGTGAGCACACTGAAAGCTGGAAATATAAATGAACAGGGTCCAAGAGGGCATGGGAAGCTGGAAGGATGAATGGATGGGGCCCCGAGAGCACTAAAAGCTAGAAAGATAATTGGGTAAGGGGAAAAGCACTTGCCTCTACCCTTCCGATACCAGATTGGGGGTGGGACCATGGTCAGGCAGGCACATACACTTTAGAGGTGAGAATGGGTATGGGGTCCGGGGGAGGAAGTGTGCTGGACCAAAGTGGTCTGTCAGTGTAGCCAGGAAGAAGAAGGGATTGGTTGAAGGTGGACCACTTAAAGAAGAGAAATTTTAGGAAATTAACAGGTCTTTCTGAGAAAGCGCCTGGGTGAGTATAGCTCCAAGGGAACAAAGAAACACCCTTTCATTTACTCTCGCTGGCTGCTCTGACAGGCTCTGCTCTTGCTCATTGCTCTTTACTCATGCTCATCGCTTGCTGCTCCAGGCCTGCCCTTGGATGATGCACTGGCCTGTCCTCTCCATGGGCCACATGACCTTAGCAATAACATTGCCCATGGCCTCCAGGAGAGAGTCTCTCTCTCTCTCTTCCTGACTGGTGAAGCATTCACCATTATTTTTAAGTGCTCTCCTGTCAGGGAGCATACAACCTTGAGGCGCAAGCAGCCACATGGCCATAGCCATAGCCATGCCTGCTCCACACGCAGCCTCCAGGAATAAACCTGAAGCCAGACAGCAGCTAGGAACAAGCTAAGCTACCTGCATGACCACTTAGCAGCCACCTAGGGTTCCAAACAATGGAACCCTTTTGTTCTGGTCTTGCTGAGGATAGCTGGGTTTTGTCTGGGTTTTGTGGAGATGAGTTTTGAGATGGGGTGTCCCTAATTCTCCAAGATGGAGCAGCACCCAAGTGAAACATTTTTGTTTTTGCATCAACACCTACCTCATGAGTTTGGCTTTTGTGATGACAGGCAGCCAAAACCCTCTTTGTTTTGCTCAGTAACACCACCACTTTGGGAAACACTTTCCAGCTTCTTAGAATATTAAAGACACAACTATCCTACAATTTAGCAATTCTACTCCAATAAATAAATCCAAGAGAAAGAAAAGCTTTTATCTGCAATATGAATTTTGCTAGAATGTTTTCAGCAGCTTTATTCATAATAGTCAAACCTGGAGACACTTTCAATGTTCATGAAAGGGAGAATGAATAAAAAACTATGTTTATCGATGTTATACTGCTCAGCAATTCAAAGAACAAACTACTGATACCCACACATGTGATTAAATCTCATAGACATTTTTCTGAGTTTTAAAACACTAGACACAAAAATACAAACTACATGATCCGAAATATGTAGGGGTCTAAAACAGGTAAAACAAACTTATGTCATTAGTCAGAAAGTAATTTCCTCTGGGAGATTTGGCTACAGAGATTGTTAGAAAATTTTCTGGAGTGAGGAAAATATTCTATATCTCTTTTTAATTGGTGATTACAGGGGTGTATATAATTGCTAAAACTTACTGAACTGAAAAGTTAAGATAGGTTGTATGTAAATTGTATCACAATAGATAAACAAATTATAATAAATAAAATTAGCCTTGAAAATTTGTATATAAACATGAATAACAAAGAATGGCTTCAAATCTTGTGAAGATGCTCAGGAACATGGTTTGAACTTTGGTACCACTTGTTTCAAGTGGACTACATGTAAATTTTGTTTTTACAAGCAGGTTCATCATATTCAGATCTGACTTTTTAAAGTTAATGTGAAAAACCATCATAAAATCTTTCCTTTTATATGACACTGTTCCTTTCATATATGTCAATGAAGGGCTTATTATTTTAAAATTTTCTTGATTTTTTTTGTTATTTAGAAAATATTATGGTAAAAAGAAAGGGTGAAGAAAATATCCATTTATCTTTTTTGAAAAATATGTGTTGGGTTATTGTCTCTATGATGACATGGTTTAGTTGGCAAGTATAAAAGACCTGAGTTGGGATTATGTATTCTGCTATACTTCTCATTTGTTAGGTAACGAAGCAAGTAACATAACCTCCTTTCCAAGGTCATTACCAATAGCTATGAATGAAATCCAGCTTCCTTTGAGGGGAAGCTAGATATTCTTTAATAGTCACTACTCTAACCTGAAAAACCTAAAGGATTTATTTAGAAGTACTTTCATTTCTGGAGGATTCAGAAATCAGTTTCTTCAGATGCTTATCAATGCCTTTATGTTAAACTTTTACTAGACATTATAAATGATAAAAGTCCATAAGTAATTTTCGTGTATCAATTTCAATCTTCAGGAGGTTTTACAAACTGGTCTAGAGTGGACATGTGATGGAAAGTAATGAGGAGGTTGAAGAAGTGGGAAAGTAACATATACAAATATTAATCAATTAAAAGACAAGGCACAACCACATTAATTAAATAAAATAATGTGTTATCCAGATATTAAAAAGGGATATGAGAGCTAAAGAAGGGGAGAGATCACTTGGAGTGAGAAATATAATGTTTTCTCCCTTAATAAAAATAGTGTTTTGATGTGAGGGTGGGTGGAGGGAAAACTATTGTACAATATCTTTGTGCATACCCAGTCCACCGAACAACTGAATCCCTGACTGTACTTAATTTTAATTTACTTGATTTTCATTGCTTTCTTACAATAGTCAATAATTTAGTTCTCAGGAAGTAAGGAAACTCATTTAGGTTAATGACTTAAAGATTACAATATTTGTAAGGGTAAAATGATATTTTAATAAAGATGTGATTCATTGCAAAATTTTAGCCATTGTATATTATCCTTTGAACTTTACCAATTCCAATATTGAGGGTCTATAGTATTTTGGACTTCCAGTGATAATCCAAAAATAGCACCAAAACATTAAAAAAATATGATCATCAGGAGTCATTCTAGGATATAAAGGCATGCTATTTTGGGGTGGTTGTGTTGGTTTCAAGGCAACTATTGAAGAAAACTCTTTCTCCACCTCTCTTTGTAACCTCCAAAGCAGTGTCTAGTCTCAGAAACTTGGTGTAAGTACCAACTCATTCCTTAGATCACAGAGCCTAGAGTGAATTCAGATCTTGTCTTTGAAAATGTCCTGGCAGGGCCTACAGAAGATAAACTCTGATAAGGTATGTGCCAAATCATCCCATTGTGTTTAAATTAATAAAAGTTTTCTTAGCACCTACTCTGTATCCCCACAGTGCCTTGTACAGGGTCTGGAACTACAATAATTCAGTGGTATGTTGAAGCTGGATTGGACAATCTCATATACATTAATTATTACATTTTCTAAAGTTCTATTAGCTTGTTAAATCACCATTGAAAATTAAATTATATAAACTTAACTCAAGTAAATTACATTATGTAAAAGGACACTCAGAAATCATCATACCCTAGTTATTTTCTAACATTGACTATTCTCTATGTTCTAGAATGTTATTTATATCTTTATTAAAGTATATTTTATAGATTACACTATTATAGTTGTCTCATTTTTTTCTCCCCTTTATCCCCCTCCACCTTGCACCCCTCTCCCTCCAGCATGCCCCACACTTAGCTCATGTCAATGGGTTGTACATATACATTATTTGGCTTCTCCATTTCCTATACTATTCTTATACTTCCCCTGTCTATTGTGTACCTATCACTTATACTTCTTATTCCCTGTACCTTTTCCCCCATTCTCCAACCCCCACTGATAACCCTCCACGTGATCATTTTTGTGATTCTGTTCCTGTTCTAATTGTTCACTTAGTTTGTTTTTTAGGTTCAGTTTTTGATAGTTGTGAGTTTGTTGTCATTTTATTGTTCACAGTTTTTGATCTTCTTTTTCTTAGATAAGTCCTTTTAACATTTCATATAATAAGGGCTTGGTGATGATGAACTCCTTGAACTTGACCTTATCTGCGAAGAACTTTTTCTGCCCTTCCATTCTAAATGAAAGCTTTGCTGGATAGAGCAATCTTGGATGTAGGCCCTTGCCTTTCATGACTTGGAATACTTCTTTCTAGCCCCTTCTTGCCTGCAAGGTTTCTTTGAGAAATCAGCTGATAGTCTTATGGGAACTCCTTTGTGGGTTACTTTCTTGTTTTCTCTTGCTGCTTTTAAGATTCTACGCTTATCTTTAATCTTGGCTAATGTAATTATGATGTGCCTTGCTGTGTTCCTCCTTAGGTCCAACTTCTTTAGGACACTCTGAGCTTCCTGGACTTGCATGCCTTTCCTTCACCAGATTGGGGAAGTTTTCTTTCATTAGTTTTTCAAATAAGTTTTCAAGTTTTTGCTCTTCCTCTTCTCCTTCTGATACCCCTATGATTCAGATGTTGGAATATTTAAAGTTGTCCCAGAGGCTCCTAAACATCTCTTAATTTTTTTGAATTCTTGTTTCTCCATTCTGTTCTGATTGAATGTTAATTTTTACTTGCATTCCAAATTGTTGATTTGAGTCCAGATTTCCTTCCCTTCACTGTTGGTTCCTTGTATGTTTTCCCTTTCTTTCACTTACATAGTCCTTAGTTCTTCCTCTATTTTATGTCTGTACTCAACCATTTCTGTGAGCATCCTTGATTACTAGTATTTTGAACTCTGAATCTGATAGGTTGTCTATCTCTTCATCACTTAGTTCTTTTTCTGGAGTTTTGATCTATTCTTTCATTTGGGCCACTTTTCTTTGTCTCAGCATACCTGTTATGGTGTAATGGGCAGGGCCTTAGGTATTTGCCAGGGTGGGGCAACACACTTCACTGCATTGTGGCACTGTATGTGTCAGGAAGGGGTCAGAGAGGGAACTGTGCCACTTGTTCATCTCTGGCCCTACTTTCAGTCACTTCTGCTACCCACAAGCAAATTGGGCCCTTCAGGTGCTCATTCCTGGGTGGGTGGGTTTGTGTATGCTCTAGGACTGCATGGGTCCCTCCAATGAACTCTCCTGTGAGACTGGGGGTTTCTCTCACTGCCACAACCCCCACAAGTTTTTACAGCCACAGGTTTTGAGGCTTTATTTCCCTACATTGGAACCCTGGGTTGTGTGGTCTGTCTTACTCCCCAGTTGTTTTCCAGTTTATCTGCATGTGCATGTGGGACTACCCAGTCTGCTAGCTGCCACATACATCCTCTCCACCCTGGCTGTCCGTCTCTGTCCCTCCTACCAGTCTGGATGAATATTTCTTCCTTAACTCCTTGGTTGGTGGACTTCCTTCCATACAGTTTGATTTTCTGGCAGTTCTGATTTTTTTAATTAATTTGTTTGTTGTCCTTCTTTTGACTGTGCAAGGAAGCAAAGCATATCTACCTAGGCCTCCATCTTGGCCAGAAGTCTGACTGAATGTTATTTGTATCTATTAAATCTTTATTGTGGAAATAAAGGTGTGTTTCTGCATATTGTCTTCCAAATTTTCATTGAGTAGCTTTATTTTCATAGCTTGAAATCAGCCATGGTGGGAATATTTACAACATGGAAATTGGCAAACACTACATATCAGGATATGATTTATTGTTTCTTAATTGTTGAAGAAAGTGATAGCCAAAATGTTAATAATACAGAGTAAACTTGAAAGTTTGTCATATCTGTAACTGTTAATTGTAAACAGCATGAACTATGAAAACATTTTCTAGTATTTAAAACTAGTAAACAAATCAGCAAAGTACTCACTCATGTTCCAACATACAACTACCTTGTCACTTTCATTTTTTTGTTAGAATAAATAAAATAAGCAACATTTACATCAGAAAAACACTTAGTAATCAATTGTTTGGTTATGGATATAAGAGTTTGGCAAGTCAAAGTATTTTCTGAGAATTGACTGAGTATATGAAGTTGACAACAAAGTTATATACTTTATTAGTGTTTAAGTTTTTATATATTATGCATCAGTAATTCATAATAAGTGTGTATATATAAATTGTTTACATATAAACATATGTACACCTATCTAATCTATAGGTAGATAAATATAAATATACATGTTCCCCCACAAGCCAACTGTTCATTATTTGTCATCATATTATAGTGTAAAACCCAATCTCTGCCATCAAACAGGTAAATCTAATATACAGATTATATTATGATTGCAGCATAATACTATTAGAGCCACATTAAAAATGATTTGGGGTTCAAATGAGAGGGAAAATGTGAGAAGGAGAAGGAGAAGAAGAAGGAGGAGGAGGAGAGGGAAAAGAAGAAGCAGAGAGGGAGGGGAGGAGGAGGAGAGGCAGGAAGGAGGGAGAGAGCATCAAGTTGGGTCAAGATAGATGCATGGAAATAATGGCCTTTTTGATGGATCTTTAAGGATGGGTAAGAATTTATAGGCAAGAGAGGGCATGACAAACAAAGAGAAAGACTTGCTCAAAGCTACTAGGACAGGAAGTGGTAGGAATTCTGTATCCATGCGAGTTCCTTTTATTGCAAGGAATAGAAACCGACTTTGTCCAAGTTCAGTAAAAAGAAATAAATCTCTGGAAGGCTGAGGGTCAGAGTGAGAGGCAACCCAAAGCAATGTCCAAAATCACATCACAAAACAGCCTCAACACATTTGGCCTGGCAAACTATATACTGCTGCATCAGGTACCATTGCCACAGCTGCTCTCAAAACCAATCCTGTGTAAGCCACATCTCTCAAAAAGAATTCTCAATAATTCCTTCCTTTTTTGAAGACCAGAGTGCTTGTCAGATTGCTGGATCCTGACATAGCCCACATTTCAGTGCTAAAGTGAACCAAGAAAACAAGTCAATTTTAATTCCAATAAAGAGCAAGAGACTCTCTTCCCCATACAGATTCTTAGTGTAGGAAGTTCACCAAGCAGAGGAAGTATTTTCAGATACAATTAAAAATAAAAGGTGTGTCAATTCAGTATTGTTTTTAATTTGGTTGAACAAACATTTATTAAACATTCTATTTTCCAGTAACTATGACAGGTACTGGGGATTCCCATTAATGAGGCAGCTCATGAATCCAAGGTGCTCACTTTTTGAAGTATAAACAGACAAAAACATAAATAACTAGAATACAATATGATCAATTTTACAAATGGAGAGGTGTGGTAGGTTGGACTTTGGACCTTATCATGGAAATAAATAGGCAAAAGAAGGCAAATGAAGTGAGTCTTAAAGGATGAGTAAAGATTTTTAACTTTCAAAGGAAAGTCGAACATTCCATTTTTATTCAAGCTGCAATTAATACAATTTAGGGAGAATATAGGTTAGAGAGAGATTAGATGAGAATATGAGAATGTGGCATGAAAAATAAAAACAGGCATGAGGTAGCCAGGGAAAGTTTTGGGGGACAGGCATAACATGATCAGAATGTGTAACATGAACTTGAGCAAGGTAGTTTAGTATTTGTGTGGAGGGCAGCAATAATAGGAATAAGGCCACTATCATTTTCTAAATCAGCATTCCAAAGAAAAGGAAATGAAGGTATGAGCTCAATGATGGTATAGAAATGAAGAAAATAAGCGTTCAAGAAGCACTATAAACTAGAAGGGATTGTCAGCTTTTAGACCTATGAGTTGAGACCAATTGAATCTTACTGCTTTTGTACTAGGAGATCAAGTGTCTGCCCTAATGCTTAAATCTGCTCTACCTATGCCTGTGTCTCTACATTTGCCCACGAGTTTTCCAAAATAAAACTGATGTCTCATTTATAACTGAGATCAGACATTTGCCCTTTATGCAAACATAGTGGCTCCATAAACTTCAGAATGGCCTAAATCAATTATGTCCTTTTTATGCAGTAGAATGATTGTTTGCTTAGCTTCTAGGCTCACAAAAAGCTGTTTCTCTGTGTTTTCTACAGAGTTGCATTGATCCAGTTACAGCCTGACTGAAAGTGTATACCCAGGCATATGCTGTGAGTATCCAGTGTTTCTTCCATCCAGTAGGAGCTGACAAGGGCCATTGGGGTGTGAGATGAACAACTTTTATACTACATTTGATATTGCCTTATGTCTCCTAAAATGTAAATGGCATATCCTTTAATAAACAGACCAAAATGTAACCTAATTTAATTAAAATTCCATGAGCAATAAATGACAAACCATTCTGGGAGGTTTATCGGTTTGTTTTGTGAATAACATGTAATAATTAAGTAATTAAATTAGAACTGTTTTGAATAAAAATGTACCTGTAAGCATTGACTGTTTCTTTACAGGTGAAAACCAGCTGATTTTCTTGTTTTCTCCTCTACAGATAGTGAGGCTATGGAATTAAACACAGATATAACTCACGTCTCACTAATCTCCAAATCAGACTAGGCAATATCTTTTTTTTATTGTTTATATCTTATAGCTTCTTTTTCTTCTTTATATTTATTGAAAGGTATAGTTTTTTTAACAGCATGAATTCTGATTGGAAGCCACAAATGTCTTGTAAACCAGTACAATTAATTTCCCCGAGCCAAGATACCCTAACCTGTGACCCAAGAGAGCTCTCTCACAGAGACTCAGCCCAACCACAGCAAGAAGATAAATGAAGAACTGCGGAACCATATGGCAAAGGCAAACCTGTCTTAACTGTACAGTACTGCTGATATAATTTCCCAACAGGAATTATAATTAACCAAGTCCAGAAGGATCATTTATGTAATAAAAAGAATGGCATGAAATGAATGTTTTGACAATGACAACTACAAGAAGTGATACTCCAGCAATGATTACAAGGGTGATATTCTTATTTTAAGTACTGGATTTATATCTAAGTATAAACATAACAATATAGCCAAAATTGGAAAAAAAATAATAATGACAATATTTACATTTGGAGAAAATCCTGAAACAACATTGTGCTTTAGTTCTGAGATAGTTTCGTCTTCTCTGCTTAGTTCTGTTACTTCTTAACTTTGGTTCCCAATTGTTGTGGTCTGCTTATTGAAGAGTGGTATGCGTCTTTCTCAACTGTTTTCCACTGGTTAGTATGTCATATGTCAAATCTCCATTGTGTATAAAATGTCTCTCTTCTGTTCTGTGAAAGAGTCGTGTAAGACTAAGCTTTTCTGTTTCTTAAGATAGATGGAACGTAACTATAATGTTCATTAAATATTTCTAATAGTTAAGATTATTTAAAGTTTTTTTGTCTTTTGACAAACTTTCTATGAGTCTTAATGGTCCTATCTTGTAATGTCTTTGATATTTCCACCTCTTTGTCTCCCTTGCATGTTGTATAACTTTATATTTCTCTTCAGTTTTTTACTGTTGTTCAATTACAGTTGTCCTCATTTCTCCCCATTACCTCCTCCCCACCACCCTCAACTTCCACATTAAATCCTCCTTCCCTTTCGGCTTTGTCCATGGGCCCTTTATACATGTTTCTTGACAACCTTCCCCTTCTTTTCCCTGATATCCCCCCGCCTCCTCCCTTCTGGTCACTGTCAGTTTGTTCTTTATTTCAATGTCTCTGATTCTATTTTGCTCACTTGTTTGTTTTGTTGATTAGGTTCCACCTATAGGTGAGATCATATGGTGTTTGTCTTTCACTGCCTGGATTATTTCACTTAGCATAATACTCTCCAGTTCCATTCATGAAGTCACAAAGGGTAAGAGTTCCTTCTTTCTTTCTGCTGCATAGTATTCCATTGTGTAAATATACCATAGTTTTTGGATCCACTCATTTACTGATGGGCACCTAGGTTGCTTCCAGCACTTGGCTATTATAAATTTTGTGCTGCTATGAACATTGGGGTGCATACATTCTTTTGAATTGGTGTTCCAGGATTCTTAGGGTGTACTCCAAGCAGTGGAATTGCTGGGTCAAAAAATAGTTCCATTTTTAGTTTTCTGAAGAAATTTCAGACTGTTTTTCTCAGTGGCTGCACCACCACCAAGAGTGCATTCCCACCAACAGTGTGCTAGGGTTCTATTTTCTCCACATCCTCTCCAGTGCTTGTTGTTTGTTGCTTTGTTTATGATGACCATTATGACCAGTGTGAATTTCTCTGTAATTTCTTTACTTCTGTCTTCAATTCTTCTTTAAAATTGTCCACTACGGTTTGTAATTTTAACAAAATATTTACTAAAGTATAACACACATGCAGAAAACTCAGCCAGTTATGCGTGCAGCTCCATGAGTTTAAAAAGTGTGAGCTCACTAATGTAACCACAATTTACAAAACAACAACAGAAATTAAATTACAGATACCTAGAGGTTTTCTTCTTGCCTCTTTCCAATCACTATCATTTCATTCACAAAGGCAGTCATCATCCTTATTTCTACCACTGTACATCTATTTTAAATATATAAATATAATTTTTGAATTGTCTACTTCTTTCATATCTAACTTTTGCATCCTGTATTTTGAGACTTCTTATGTGCATAAAATGAATAATTGTTATATCTTCCAGATATATTGACTCTTTCATCATTACAAAATATCCAACTTTTCCACAGTGATAATTCTTATCTTAAAATCTATTTTGTCTGATGTTAACTCCAGCTCTCTTATGATTAGTTTGTATAGTATATCTATTACTGCCCTTGAATCTTCACACTATTTGTTTTTTTTAATCTAAAGTATATGTCTTATAAAGAAATATAGTTTTGCTTTTATATCCATTCTCACAATGTCTGACTTGATTGGAATGTATAATCTCTTCATATTTTGTGTAGTTTTTAAATATGGTTGGGCATTCACCTGACATTTTTCTGCCTGTTTTCGATATATATCTCATTTCATTTTTATTTCTCTTTTCCTTCTTTACTTCCCTCTTTTATGTTTAAAAGATATTTATTAGTGTAACATCTTGTTTATTTGTTTTAGCTATATTCATCATTTTCTTAGTTGTCATTCTAGACATTACAACTTACATATTTAACCCATGTAATATACTCCAGGTGTAAACTGACGATATTAGTTAAATATAGAAACATAGCTCTACTTCTCCCCCCTTCATGATAAACTTTGCGCCTATATGTTATGACACAACAATAAAGTATATAAATATTGTTTTAAACAATCATACTTGTTTAAGAGAAGAAAAACTACTTTTTTCTTAGCATTGGTCATATTTTCCTGTTACTTTGTGCATGTCATAGTTTTTGTTGTTGAAAACGGAACATTTTAGATGAAACATTGTATCTACTCTAGATGCTGACATATATCAGATACATACAATGTCTGTTGAGCCTTATTTCTTCCCAGAGACTAAATTTCCCATCTGGTGTCTTTCTATTTCAGGATGAAGAACATTATCTCTTGAGGGGCAATTCTGCTAGCAACATTTTTTCACTTTTTTTTAAAAAAGTGTGTATTTTTATTTAGCCTTTACTTTTGAAGGGTAGCTTTAGTAGTCATAGAATGTTTGGGGTGATTTTTTTCCTTATGAATATGTCTTTTCACTGCCTTCTTGCTCTCATTGTTTTTGATGAGAAGTCCACTGTTAATTGTATTGTGGTATCCCTTTATTTGATGAGTTATTTTCTTCTTGATGTTTTCAAGATTTTTTCCTTTGTATTTCAGAATTTGATTATGACTTTTCTACTTATGATTATCATTATGTTTATCCTATTGATGTTTGTTGAGATTTTTGGATCAGTAGGTTAATATTTCTCATGAAATTTGGAAAGTTTTTAATCATTATTTTTTCAAATAATATTTTCTGTCACTTTCACTTTGTCTCTCTCCTCCTTTTTCTTCTGTAACTCCAATTATACAAATATTGGTATGGATATTGCCTCACAGGTCTCTGAAGCTCATTTCATTTTTTTCTAATCTTTTTCTTACTAGCCTTTGAATTATATAATTTTTATTTATCTTTATGGCTATATATCATTTTTTCCTTCTGCAATCTCAGATTTTTTTACTGAGCCCATCTAATATATTTTTATTTCAGTTATTGTACATATCAACTTTGGATTTTTTGCTAGTGTTTATTTCTCTATATTTCTCTATTGAGATTCTTAGTTGAGTTATTATCGTCACATTTTCTTTAATTTTTTGAAAATAGTTTAGTTCTTTGAAGATATAATAGCATTTCTGAATTATTTGTTTGACGAATTCAATAAATTCACTCAGCATCATTTTTTATTAACTGCCTTTCCCCCTCTGATTTTGAGTCAAAAATCTTGCTTCTATCTTTGTATGTCTCATAATTTTTTTTCTGAAAATGACACATTTCCAGTAATACATTAATCAACTCTAAATTCTGATTTATTTTTCTGATACTTAAAAAATATAACTAGCCTGGACTTGAACTGCAAAATCCGCATTCACTGGAGTATGCTGCTGTTGCTATCTCTGCTTAGAATTTAATTCTTAATTATAAGCTTTCCTGTAACTGCATAACTAGTGGTGAGTCTGTTCTTTAGGCAGAAATTATGCTCAGACTCTCCAAGACCAGAAGGCTTCTATGCCCCATGCCCATTGTATCTGTATGGGTTTGGGAATGCATTCACATTTTAGCAACTTAAGTTTCCCTTGCCACCTGCTGTTATGTAGCCTTTTTTCAGCATCTCCTCCACCTGCATATACTTTCTCAGTCAGTGAGGAGTGTGTACACTGCTTGTCCAGGCTTTCTGTGTCTCTCAGTATCTCCTTGTTCAATTTCTAGTTCATCTGCATTTTCCCCAACCAGAATCACAAACTTATACTAAGATGAAAATTTGTCTACATATTTTGATCAAGCTCACCACTGTTAGCCAATAAATCTAACATCCAGCCATTTTACCCTGCCCACCAAATGAAGGGTACCCACTTTTTCAGCAAGGCTTCTGGGTGTCCCAGATACAATGATCAAACTATTGCTCTCATTACTCTTCTGAGAAGTGGGAGTGGGCCTGGTAGGAATGTCCCAACCAAGAAGGTTGCAGATTTTCGCTTATCCTATTTGAAGCTATAGCAGTGTTTCTAAGAATAAATACTTCTCAGTTCATTCTCTGCCTTTTGTTGATTTTCAGAGCCCTACATTTGTTATTTTTGACAACTTTATAGAGCTTTATAGTGCTTATTTTGTGGAGAACATTACGTTCACCTCGCCACAGCTGTGCGAACAGCCCAGGTGACCGTATTCCCCCTCATTCTTGAAACTCCCTTATGCAATTTTTACTGGACCCTGTCTTTTTGGATTCCTTTCATGTCTTTTCATTCTTTGACTGTTTCTTAAATGTTGACATTTTGTAGATGTCTATTTTGACATTATTCTATTTTCATAAAACTCACACTTGTTCATTAGTTGTAGAAAGGAGGTATCTTAGTCAGCTCAGGTTACCATACAAAATGCCACAGACTAGATGGTTTAAACAACAAAAATTTATTTTCTCACAGTTCTTGTGGATAGAAATCAAGGTTCTGCAATTTGGTTCCTGATGAGGACTCCCTTCCTGGTTTGCCGATAGGTGCCTTGTCACTCTGTCCTCACAGGCTGAGAGGAAGGAGAGAAGAAAGCAAGAGAGAGAGGAGAGAAAAGAGAAATTCCTGGTGTCTCTTCCTATGAAGACGATAATCCCATCATGAAGATGCTAATCTTATCATAACCTAACTACCCTCCCATTCCCAAATACCATCAGGTTGGGGGTGAGGGCCTCGGTGTTTGGAGAGATACAAATATTTAGTCTATAACAGGAAAAATAGAGTGAGAACTCTCAGCCAGAGAAATCTAGACAAGGTGCAAAATATGTAGAGTGTGAGAGGGTAGTTGGATTAGAGACATGGCAATAGTTTACAATGCATTTGCATAGAAAGGGGGTGTAGACAGACATAATACCTAGTGTTCCAAAGCTACAGCATCAGTGACATTAGCAGGTATAGAATGAAAGAGTTTGGTGTAATAAACTTCAATGATTCTAGTGACAATGTAAGTGTATTTGACAAGGAAATGGAAACCGTGGGTTTTGTGCATAAAAATCTATACAACTAGGTTCAATTAATGTGAACCTGAGAATAGATATACATAAAAATTGAGAATATGCTAAGTTGTATTAAGTATTTTAAAATAACTTACTTATTTAATTCTTGAATACTTAAAGTACATTCACTTATGTGGTAGATTAGATTAATTATTGATGTGGACCCCAGCTCGTGGGGTCCACGACATTGTGGATGGGGGAGAGACATTCATAATGGACTACCTAGTCCTGTGGAGGAAAAGGGCAGGCATGAATTTTTCTCTCAAGGACAGCAAAAAGCCGCGGCCTCTGCCATGACTGGCCTTTATTTCTTCTCTGCACATTACATGGTGGTCCTCATTTACTATGCACAGGTTGCTTTAGGTGGTTACCTTTTACAGAAAACAAAGGAGCCAATGCTGCTAATCACATCACAGAAGAGGGATATTTGCAAATGAAAAGGGAAAAGTGGTTGAATTGGTTACACTGATCCTTGGAAGGTTTAGCATGGATTTTAGGAAGTTACTTTGCAGTAAATGTTTGCTGCAAATCAGGGTGAGGGAGTTTTTAGCAAAAGCAAGACTCAAAGTAGCCTAGGCACATTGCAGGCCTGATTCCCCATTGGAGAACCTATCCATGGGCAAGGGTCCTTTGCATCCCCAAGTGGGAGCTGGGCCCACACCACGCAGAATGGTCTCCTACAAATTACTGCTTCCAATGATTTTTTTCTTCTCCCCCAAAGTGAAGACACATTGGTAACAGGTACAGACATTTGACTTTCTCCATTGCTCTTTCTCCAATGTTATGAATGTAATATTTTTTCAGGTATAAGCTGCTTCTTCAGCCTGTCTCTCAAAAAGAATAATTCTTGTCATGTATAACTACATGTGAACCACAGCTAACAAGTAACATGAGCAAGATATAAACCTGTTAGTTGAAGTCACTAAGATTTGGTGGTTCTTATTACATAGTCTAATCTAGTGGGAAATGACTGATATGTTTTATTACTCCTATTTTTTACATGATAAAATTAAATCATATAAAGTTGTAAAAGGTATATAACTACCTAAGAATATACAATAAAATAGTGATGAACCTGAGATCTTACACAGTGCCTAAGCTCTCCTAGCTCTTATTATTTGGATTTAATACATCTTGTATATGTCTGATTCTACCTAATTATTCATACCCAGCCCTTTTATGGTTGTGCAGTTAAACATAATCAATTGATGAGGACTAATTGTAACATCAGTCCCAGATTCAACAATTCAGAAAGCTAAAATGAAAATAAGTAATTTGTTAATAGAGTCTCACTTACAGGATTACTTTCTTCATTGAAAATATAAAGGACAGCATTGAGTTTACTGAAAGACTCCTGAGAACATTTTATTGATATTAGGTTATGTTTTATAAAGTTACACATCTATTTAATGATTAATATATTCTGGGCCAATATTCTTTGGACTTTTAATCCCAGATTTAATGGGAAAAATATTTGAAATGAGAAAAACTAGATTCCAGTCCAGACAACATCACTGGTCAAGGTTCAAACTAGGATAACTCACCAAGCTTCCTATAGCTTCAATCACATTATTTGTTAAATAAGGACAGCAATTGCTATAATATGACCTAGGGCAATTGCTAAAAAGATTAAATTAGATATGTGATATTGCTTTACCTATTATAAAGACCTACACACAAATATAAATGTTCATTCTTCTTATTAGAATCTCAGCATGAGAAAGGTTTTAAAAGGCCATATATAGATCCTTAACTTGTAAAGAGAAATGCCAGGTAAGGGAAGGGACTGAGAAGAAAAAGAAAATTATTTTCATTTGTATAAGACTTCACTAAAGCTCCTACATTTAAAAAAAACTTTTATTTTATTTTTGTTGAAGTATAGCTGTCTGAATTTACTCCCCAAACTCCCCCCCCCCACACAGCCATCCTCACCTCCTTCCCCTGAATCCACTCCCCCCTTGGTTCTGTCCATGTGTCCTTTGTAGTTGTTTCTGAAAACCCTTTCCCCATTTTCCCCCATCATCCCTCCCACCTCCCCTCTGGTTACTGTCAGTTTGTTCTTAATTTCAATGTCTCTGGTTATATTTTTCTTGCTTTTATCTTTTGTTGATTAGGTTCCACTTATAGGTGAGATCCTATGGTATTTGTGTTTCACAGCCTGGCTTATTTCACTTAGCATAATGTTCTCTCTAGATCCACCCATGCTGTTGCAAAGGGTAGGAGCTCCTTCTTTCTTTCTGCTGTATAGAATTCCATTGTGTAAATGTACCATAGTTTTTTGATCCACTCATTTACTGATGGGCACTTAAGTTGCTTCCAACTCTTAGCTATTGTTAATTGTGCTGCTATGAATATTGGGGTGTATAGGTTCTTTTGAATTGGTGGTTCAGTGTTCTTAGGATATAATCCCAGCAGTGCAATTGCTGGGTCAAAAGGCAGTTACATTTTTAGTTTTCTGAGGAAATTCCATACTGTTTTCCATAGTGGCTGCACCGGTCTGCACTCCCACCAACAATGTACTAGGGTTCCTTTTTCTCCATATCCTCTCTAGCATTTGTTGTTTGTTGACTTCTTTGTGATGGCCATTCTGACTGGTGTGAAGTAGTATCTCATTGTGGTTTTGATTTTCAGCTCTCTGATGGCTAGTGATGCTAGGCATCTTTTCATGTCTCTGAGCCCTTTGAATGTCTTCTTTGAAAAAGTGTCTGTTCATGTCTTCTGCCTATTTTTTAAATTGGATTGTTTGTCTTCTGAGGGGAGTCATGTGAGTTCTTTATATAGTTTGGAGATCAAACCATTTTCCAAGGTATCATTGGCATTTGTGTTTTCTGATACAGTTGGTTCTCTTTTCATTTTACTGTTGTTTTCTTTAGCTGTGCATAAACTTTTTATTTTGATGAAGTACCATTTGTTTATTCTTTCCTTTATGTCCCTTGCTCTAGGGTACATATTGGTGAAAATATTGCTGTGTGGAATATCTGAGATTTTCCTGCCTATGTTCTCCTCTAGGACTTGTATGGTATCATGACTTATATTCCAGTCTTATATCCACCTTGAATTTATTTTTGTGTATGGTGTAAGTTGATGATTGAGTTTCATTTTTTTTCATGTAGCTATCCAGATCTCCCAATACCATATTTTGAAGAGGTTATTTTCTTCATTTTATGGTTCTGCCCCCTTTGTTGAATATTAATTGATCATAGAGACTTGGGTTTATTTCTGGGTCTCTATTCTGTTTCTATGATCTACATGTCTGTTCTTATGCCAGTACTCAAGAAGACATAAACATTGTAAATACATATGCACCTAACATAGGAGCACTCAAATACATAAAGAAAGTCTTGAGGACTTCTGGAAAGATATTGACAGCAACACAATTACAGTAGGGAATTTTAACACCCCACTGTCAAAAATGGACAGATCTTCCAAACAAAATATCAACAAAGATATTGTGGCACTGAACAATGCCCTAGATGAAATGGACTTAACTGATGTATATATATAAACTTTCATCCCCAAGAAACAAAATACACATTCTTTTCAAATGCACATGGAACATTTTCAAAGAGAAAGCACATGATGGGACACAAAACAAGCCTCAACAAATTCAAGAAAATTGAAATCATACCAAGCATTTTCTCTGACCGCAAGGGACTGAAACTAGAAACCAACCTCCAGGAAAAAAACTCAAAAACACTCAAATTCATGGATATTGAACAGCATGCTATTAAACAATGAGTGGGTCAATAATGAAATAAAGGAAGAAATCAAAAAGCTTCTGGAAACAAATAAAAAGCACACAACCACAAACTATAAGAAACAGCAAAGTCAGTCCTAACAGGAAATTTCATAGAGGTACAGACCTACCTAAAAAAGATAGGAACATTTCAAATAAACAAGTACAGTCAATTTCAAGGAACTTAGTATGATATGAGTGCCAAGAGGCTCAGTTATATAGAATGGGAGAAGTGTATTTATTTATTCCAAGTGTAGCTGGAAATTATTTGAAAACTATAATCAGATGAGTGATATGACCTTGCTTACATTTTTTAAAAGATCACTTTTGTTTCCTGTGCAGAACATGAGCAGAAATGAGTCAAGAAAACAGTCAGGGAGACCACTGAAGAGGATAGTGCAGTTATCAAGGCAGGAGATGTTTGTGGCTTAGACTAGGGTTTAGTGGAGGTGGGGCAAAGTGGTCAAACTGATGATACATTTTGGCAATGGATCCAAGGGATTGTTCTGATGGTTTGAATCTGCAGTGCAAAGCAAAGAAAACCCAACAAGGATTCCAGGATGGATTAGGATTTTGACATTTTACTAGGGTAAGAAGATTTGTGACAGAGCCAACTTGATGAGCAGTGATGAATGGATTTCTTTTGGATATCATAGACAACCATTAGACATCCAAATGGAAGTATCTAGTAAGCAGTTAGATATCTAAGCCTGGATATCAGAGGAAATATCTAGGTTGGAAATATGGACTAGAGATTAATTAATTTGTATATTTAATTTAAATCCCCAAATTGATGAGTGTAGATAAAGAAGAAGACCAAAGAAAACACCCTGGATCAAAATAATATTTTGACCCGGAAACTTCTTACTACCCATTCAGAAATAACACATTAGGTACGCCATAAATATTTAGTAAATGAATAAATTTGTAACTGTGGAGACTGTTTAATTTGTTAGGAAAAATTTTCACATGTTGTGCTTGGGCCAACACTTGATTCATTTACTAAAATATGCTCAAGTCATCATTCTTATCATATTCTAACAACTATTGGGGATCAGTAAACTTCAGGTCTTCATTTTATTGTATTTTACCCACTCCCAGACAGCCTGGTGGATTTTATCATTCTTCTAGCCAGAGACAGAGGAAAATCTTGATGTGATACTGTTCAGTCCCCATTCAAGTACAGATAAGAAGTGGAAGCCTTCTTTTATTTTCTCCACTTCTGCATATCCAGGTAATCAACATCATTGCAGGGAGCTTATGGATATTCTGACACTATAATTAGAAAAAGTCTGAGCAAAATATTAGCCCAGACAAGTGGCACTCTCACTCAGTCATCAATGTGTCAAAGGGAATCAGAGGCTGCTGGGGTGGTTGGAGTAGGTTAATAAGACTCCATTCTGCAGGAAATTCATATGCTTGTTTGAATGGCAACAGAAGGCCTGTTGTACATCAATTTGGCTCCCATTCTAATTAACAATGGCTATGCGAACAGATTTTGGGTTGCCTCTAGTTGCTGATTTCTTGCTGGTCCATGAAGTATACCCTCTTCTAGCATCTTCCTTCATGGGTATGCCCCCTGTAATTATTTTCCCCAGAACCAGCTATGCCAATTATTTAAACTCATATTTGGAATTGTTTGGCTCTTGAACTGTTTCCTTTCCAATGTGCAACTTCACGTAAATATTGTGTCCTCTATCTTCAGGTCTTTTTCTTGCTGTGATTGATAGTTAAACTCAGAGTATTCAAGAAAATCACTTTTCTTTCATGAGATAACTGTCTTTACCATTATTTTTATTTTATTCCACAGAAGACATTGGCATTTCTTTTAAGTGGTGTCTTCTCTCCTCCTAGATAGTTAAAATGAAATTAATCAATAGCTTTTTTTGTGTGTGGGGGGCAGCAGCAGAAGGAATAGGGTAACCATAAAAATGTACGTGAGGGAAATCTTAGGTAATATGTAGAAAGAGTACCTATTGGTAAAATTATCAGGTAAAAATATTCAGTACCATAGTACTATATCTTTACTTCTTTTATTTTTATGTTTCAAAAGAAAACTTGCCAGGCGAAGAATATACTTTGTAGCATACAGAAAGCAGGAAGGCTTTTACCTGTGTATGAAATTACTTCATGAGAGCTAAGACCCCCAAAACTCCACTATGTCACAGCTTGTTTCTCAAGAAATATTCCCTGAGCTGAGGCTTTGAGTGTAAGTAGTTTATATGGAAAATATGCTAAGAATTGGGAGTGGGGAAGTAAGACAAAGAAGAGAATGAAGCCAAGCCAGATATATTAATTAGCAGGTACCACAGTGGTAACTGGGGCTCATGTCCTGTTGGGAATCTTGGGAGATTTTGTAGAATGCATGAAAAAGGGCCGTGGAAGGAATGAGGAAGCAAATGGGTATTTGGCATTTGACTCTCGTCTTTCATTGGCTGAGTTGTCCTTGATAATTAACTAGCTGGTGTTCTAGCCTGCTTTGCGTGGGCCTATCATATTAGAAAGAAAACCACCTTCAGGCAGAAAGATGCAGGCACTTAGAGTAGAAAGCTGTTGGTATCCTCAAGAACTTCTAATGTCAAGGCGGTATGGGTGGGGCACTCAAACCACCCCTAAATCTCGGTGGCTTGAAAACAAAACACTATTTTCTATGTAACACTGCATGTACATCACAAATTGGTATTATAGTCTATTCAGTGACATCCTCACTCTAGGATGAGGCTGACTGAAAGCTGATGATCTTTGCTGCCAGAAGGAAACAGCTCTGAAAAATGATACAAATAATTAAATGTGTATCATCTCCTGCCTAGAAGCAACAGATGTCACTTCTTTTGATAACTCATTGGCTAGAAATAATCATGAACTCTCTCAGAAACCAGGGAGCCAGGAAATTCAATTTTGTATGTGCCTGAAAAAAACTTCTGGATATAAATGAGCATCACAATTTACCTGTTTTCCTTTTTGGTCACCAAATATTTGGTTAACTCTCCTTCTCGCATGCAAAATATACCCACCACCTGCCTAGCAAAAATCACTCAGAAGTCCACTCCAGTCATAGAATAAGGTAATCCAGCTCTTTTTTAATGAACCCAGAAGATAATGTTGAAACAGGAATAAGATAATTGCAATTAACACTCCCATTTAGAAATGCGAACAAATGAAATACAAAGCAGACTTTAATCCTTGGCAACTCTGTTATCCCACTGGGTAGACATTTTAAGGGCTTTCTATGGAGGAGGGAATTATTCCTTGATTAAACCCGAATTCTGCTCCCAAAAGGAGCTCTATGTCTGTTTCCTACATGAACCATGTCTCTACATTCTGGGATTTATCTTCCATGATACCTTTTGGTCATATTTAGAGTGGTGGCCGGGAAGATGACAGCATAGGTAAATGCAGTACTCAAATGCTCCCACAACAGCATCAAAATTACAACTAACTGTGAAAATTTCAACAGAATAACCATTGTTCAGAACTGTCTGAAATTTAGCTGAACAGAAATCCCACAATTAAGGATATAAAGCAGAAGCCACGTCAAGACTGGCAGAGAGGCAGAGATGTAGAATGGGGGGTGGGTCCCACACTCATGTGCTGCCATGGCTGTTAAAAATCAGGATGGATCTCAGCTGAGGAGGTCCCCACTGAGGAGCAATGGGTCTCAACCCCACACCAGACCCCCCAGCCCAGGGTTCCAGTGCCAGAAAGAGAAGTTCCCATAACTTCTGACTGTGGAAACCAACAGGGATTGTGGCTGAGTGAGACAAAGGGCTTCTGGAGTCCAGGAAGTTTCTCTTAAAGGGCCCATGCACTGACTTACTTGGACTCACTCCTCTGAGCTCCAGCTTGAAAGGAACCAGGGACATATGGGAAAAAACTGAATTGTCGGGCATCAGGGTGAGAGATGGGAGGGCACCTTTTTCCCAGACAGAAGTGCTGGCAGAGGCCATTGTTCCTTTGCTGAGACCTCTCTCCACAGAACTGGCAGGAGTTGTGTCTGAGTTTCCATCAGTCTGACTAATACTATTTGGCTGCCTTGGTTTTCTTCTGAAACCATGCCCTATGCAGCTTGCAGGCTCACCCAAGCCATTTTCACTGGCTTTTCCATACAAATGGCCTGTCTTGTCTCATGCTTCAGACTTTCCTAAAATCTCTCAAACAAGGAGCATGAGGCCTCAGTGTGTCCCATACCTCTTACTAAATGGCCCCAGGCCCAGCACATTGGCAACTGGGCTTGGTGTGCAGCTGGGCTTCTCCCAAGGCCTTCTAAGCCCAGCACAAGTGGCAGCCGTCTGCAGATTGCTTTGTAGCTCATTCTGGTGGCCATAGGCTGGTGGCCAAGGGCATAGGCAGTGGCTGACCTTGGCCTACACCTTCTAGGAGGCCCTGGAGCCAGCACACTGAGTGGAGTTTCAGACCGCATTGAAGTACCACCCTTTTACCTACACAAGCAACACACAAGGAGCACACTCAGCATATCATCTGAGTCCCAGTGAAGCTAGTACTGCTCCATGGAGCCAGCCCCTGCACAGCAGGTCCTCCACAGTGGTTGCAGGAGGTCATAGTCAGTTCTTGAAGCCAAACAACCTGAGGGGAAATTCCTTCTATTGAGGTTCCAACAGCAATCAAGTTTCAACTACACCAGGAGGGTGTACACAACCCACACAGGAGGCATACCTGGACCACCCAGCTCCGATGATCAAGGAGGCAGTGCACTGGATTCCATAGGACACCTACTACATAAGGCCACTCTACAAAGTCTGGTAGACTTAGACGCTCTATCTAATGCATGAAAACAAACACAGGGAGGCAGCCAAAATGAGGAAACAAGGAAACATCCCAAGTGAAAGAACAGAACAAAACTCTAGGAAAAGAACTAAACAAAATAGAGACAAGCAATCTACTAGATACAAAGTTTAAAACACTGGTCATAAGGATGCTCAACAAACCTAGTGAGAACTTCAACAAAGAGATAGGAAACATAAAAGTGAACCAGTCAAAATGAAGAACATATTAACTGAAATAAAGAATATATTACAGGGAGTCAACAGTGGAAGAGATGAAGCAGGGGATCAAATCAGTGGTTTGGAATATAAAGAAGCAGAAAATACCCAATGAGAACAAAAAAAGAAAAAGAAAAAAAAAAGAATCTAGAGAGTTAAGAACAGTATAAGAAGCCTCTGGGACAACTTCAAGTGTTCCAATATTCATATCATGAGGGTGCCAGGAAGAGAAGAGA
>PVKM010016877.1:0-26417 GCA_004027735.1 Carollia perspicillata
TTAGCCCTAGGATCTTTTAGGTATTGTGGCTAAACCATAATTATGCAACTAAATCAGTGGAAAGAAACAGAAATGGTAGCTTTTATATTATCAAGTATTCCTTTGGCAGTATTCACTATGTATGATTTCAAACTTTCCAGTTTTTATCATTCTCATTTGTCTTGATGTTTGAATTAAAGACATACTAGAGTGTTGGGAATGAGATGTTGAAGTACGAGCAAAATAGTTCCATTTCTGATGAGCAGGTTCTGGAGACAGATAGTCGTTGACAGTTGTACAACAATGTGAATGTGCTTAACACCTCTGAATTTACACTTGGAATAGTTAAAATAGTAAATTTTGTCATGAATAATTTAGCACAATAAAAATGGCTACATTTTACTCACCATGAGAACGCCACAAGTAGTTAAATAGTGAAAATGTGAGCTCTCAGATCAGATTAGGCAGGCACAAATTCTAACTTCACATTTCTTAAATTTAGTAATTTTAGCCATGTTATTTATCTGACTCCAATTTTCTCCAACTCTGAAATAACCTTCATGTTAATATGTAATTCAAAAGATAGTTGTAGGAATTAGGTGCTACATAAAATTTCTTAGTCCCATAGTAAGGACCTTATATAAAACAATGCAAACTTCTACATTTGCAACTCTAATTCCTATAATCAAGGATTTGTTAAAACACTGCATTTTATAATATGCTCCATAATTCATACTTCCATTTTCCAATAATTAAACAGTTATTTTGGCAAGATTCAGGGGCCACTGTAACATTTTGATGATGTTCTAAGGATTATCTGCTCCTCACAGAGACCAATTCCACATTCACAGAGTGAGACGTGGCCCAGGATTGTAGAAAGTCCCTGAGTAAATGCTATCTAGTGTCAAAATCCTACAGTAATACACTGATATGAAACACTCTGTACACCATGGCCATAGGTACTATTATTAATCAAAAAGACATATCCACAACCACAATTTGATTTCCACAATTATGTTTAAGCCTATCCACGTATGCTTTTGTTTTATGATCTGTTTATAAACATGTATAAAACCATTATGTTTCATTTTTTTCTAATGATGAATTACTTCAGAATCCCACAAAAACTGTGTCATCAAAATTATATGCTCTGCAATATCATTCTACCAATTTCAACATCTGTCTTCTGAAAAATGTCTTGAAAGAAAAGTGAACACTCAAAAAACTTTTGCTCACTATTGTGTTTTGTTCATGGTCTTTAGTTTGCTTGTGTAAGGAACATATCAATTAGTTAATAATTAAGAATTTAAAAAAGTAAAATATTTGTCAATGAAACAATTTTGAAATAATGCAAAAATAATACTATTACTGTATTTTTCAGACTATAAGATGCACACCCCCCCCCCCCAATTTGGGAGGAATAATAGTTGTTAATACTGCTGTTGAGTTCTGTTTACATTTACATTGGTGAAATATTATGTTTTTTATGTTATTAAATATTTTATCACATTTTTTGTTTCAAAAAATTTTCCCTTTTTAAAACCTAGGTGCATTTTATGGTATGAAAAATATGGTAATTCATAACATATAAAGCATGTTATTGTAAAATATGTAGTATTCCCATATTTGGTAGATTAGAAGGAAAAATAATTGTTTTCAATAATGATTGCAACATTGATTTAAATCTTAACTAAATAAGTAAATATTTTGAACTTCTCTGCAAATGAATTTTCAGTATTAATGATGTAACATTTATGTGTGAAAATTAATTTGGATTTGATCTATTTTTGGTAGAATTCCCTCATTTTAAATGAATAATCTTTTAAAAATCTATATTTACTAAAATAAACTTCAACAATAAAAACATAATTATATATGTATGTATCTGTATATGTGCATTATATATACATACATATACATATACTATACATATGCATATACATATACATATACATATACATATGCATATACATATATATACATATACAGGTGACCTTTGAACAATGTGAGGGTTAAGGGCCTGGAACCGGCATAATAAAAAATGTACATACAACTTACATTGGTCCTTCAAATACGTGTATTTCCAACTGCAGGTTGAAAATATTACATAGTTTATTCACACTAGTTGTAGTAGACATGTTCTACATGACCACCTACACCAATTTAGTAGATATCAAACCTTTGCTCCTAGGGAAAATATAGGCTTAGAAGCTCTGACATTATTGTCAACTGATCAATACATAATCTTATTTTATATTTTTCTGCTTAAAGACACCTTATTTAATATATAGGATGGGGCAAAGTAAGTTTACAGTTGTTGGTATCAGAATAATACAATAGTTAATGAATAACAATGCAGTAGTAAATACTGTGTTTTGTGTACTCACAACTGTAAAACTCCTTCAGTCCCACCTGATTCATTAACATTGAGCTAACATCCAATAGCACTTTATCTCAGACCTGAACACGTGTTTTATCAGAGAGGCTCATGACACCCTTCTTGAGTTTAGGAATACTCAACACTTCAGAACTATGTATGGTGGACATTTTAAACAAAGGGAATTGCCAACAACTGCAAAAACAATAAAGTGCAAAGCATAGAACTACATGGACCATGAAGAAAGAACTGCTATGAGAAGATGGAGAATTGCCTTGTTCAACCTCTGCCAGGAACACGCATGCACACGGGTGAAAAAGTTTTCACCTCGCTGCACATGGCCACAAGTGAGTGACCATGAAAGTACTACAAATGTTGACTATGGAGTGACATATAAAGAAATGATTGCAAGTAGAAAAAATCATAAATATGGAATCTGCACATCATGAGGACTGGCTGTACATGACTGTACGCACACTCATTGAAATTTTACAACTCAAGTCCACAGTCAGTTATCAACAAGGAATAATGCAATGTATTTTGGAGAGTTGAGTACACCTCTGTAAGTGATATTATTTTCTAGAGCAAATGTAGTTAATAATACAAAAAGATTAAGAAATATAGAGATTATTCTAAGACTTTCAAGTCTCCAGATATGTTGCAGCCAAGAGGAATAATTGTTTTTATTTTATTTTTGTTGTAATGACTTTCATAAAATTTATTTAAAAAACTATTTCTATATTTTCATTTTTTCTGTTGGATAACTTGAAGTAGTTAAATACAAGAAAGTCACTTATTTAAAAAGTTTATTTTATTTCACAGAAGAAGAATACTCATTATTCAAAGAAAATAAGTTTTGATATCTTGTTATTTCTTTTCCATCTAAAAGCAAAGAAATCTGAAATATAATTTAAAAGTGTGTTCCTAGAAAATTTATCATTTCAGCAAAAAATAATATAATTCAACCTGATATATTAGCCAATAAAATTCATAAACATAACTGATTAAGATCATTCTTCCAAAATCCAATGTCTCACTTTGTTGTTTCATTAATGCACTTAAATGGGTGAACAAAAACATACTTCTAATAAAAAACACTTCAAAAATTTCAGAACATTCATCTCATGTAAGCATCTATAATGTACAGCATAATAAGAAGAATTGTTAGAAATGTTCATCACAAAAATTCTAATTATATTTAAATATGTATTTTTAAAACAAATGTGGAAATATGAGATAATTATGAATATGCTTCCATATAAAATATGTAGATGCCTTTGCAAATAACTTGAATAAGACGGATTACTACTATTTTTGGAATCAGGTTGTATAAATACACTATTGGTGTAAACATTTTGACTGATTTGAATAATAACTAACTAAATATTAACTGAACCAACTGAAAAGTGGCATGCTAAGTGAATAATTCAGATTAGGAGTCAAGAATCAGTATATATACATTTGCTTTTATTTATACATCACTTTAAAAGGAATAAACTTAATGTTTGAAACAGCACATATTCGTTATCATATTCAGGGTGGGGCAAAAGTAGGGTGCAGTTGTTAGTACGTGAAACAGTGCTTTTCTTGTGTAAATGCATATTAATTATTTAATTATTTTCCATAGGATCAACTATTAACCTTCTTTCATCCCAACCTGCGTATACATGTATATGTAAAAAAGGAATATAAAGAAATGTATTATAATAAGTTTTTGTAAGGCTAATGCCTTAATTTACAAAGTTTTTACTAGTAAAACGGTGAGATAAAGAAAATATAGACAAAAAAGATTTTTGTAAGTCCAATGCATTTACTATGATTAGTAAATGAAAACAAACAAAAAGAAACTACAGTGTAAAGGTTTCTGCAATTCCAATTTCATACCCAAGACAAATTTCACAACACTTTTATTTACATGGAATTAAAACATTCATAGATATATTTATACATTTCCAGTTCTCTAGTTTTCATTAAAAATTTCTATAATGAGATTTATTTTTATACACACACACAAGGAGGACATGCATTTGTCATTTCACAGCACATCTTTTATTTAGAGCATTTTTGGTAGGCAGACAGCATTTGAAGCAGTTAGAGAACTGATTTCATGGGTTTGTCATGCAGAAATCAATACATTTCACAGTTTGGCTTGAATTAATGAAAACAGCTGCAATAATGCAAATAATGTCAAAGGCCTTTCGGATGTTTCTAATGAACAAAATGAATACAAATAAAAATGTTTCCAAATGTGAACTTGACATTTCTTTTTTGTTTCACAAGGTCACACAAAACTATAGCAAGTATGCCTGAATCAATTCTTTGGCATCATACTAAATTTTTAAAATGCTATTTTCTTGATAAGAATAGATTTTTGTTTAACACATCATATATACAGTTGTAAAAATACTATGTGTTTGTTGCTTTTTATTCTGTTCTAAGCTTTCTTTGGTATTATGCTCTTATCTCTATTCTTCAAAACACAAAGTACTAAATAAAATTAAAAAGTTAAAAACAATAAAAATGTTTCTCAATGTTTATTTATAATTATAAAATGATATGAAGAACCTGACTTGTAAATAACAGAATGAACACTTAAAAATATTTGTTATATTAAATAATAATGGAACCAATGAAATGGTATAACTGGTTCAAACTCAGCAATTAAAGGGGAGTGAAATACTTACACATGGCATAACAGAAGATCAACCTTGAAAACATTATGCTAAGTGAAAGAAACAAGTGAAAAAAAGACCCCCTGTTTTATGATTTCACTCTAAAATGTCTGGAATAGGAAAATCTATAGAAACTAAGTTTTGCCTAGGACTGGGGCAGGGATGGATGGGAGTGGAATGTGAGAGTTAATGCTAAAGCCTATGGCCTTTTGGGGGCAAGAGAGATAATAAAAATATCTAAAAATGTTTACAATGCTTGTGAAACTCTGTGCATGTGTTAAAACCATTGAATTACATACTTTAATGGGTGATTTGTAGGTACATGAATTATATCTCAATAAATATGTTTAAAAAATAGCAAACCACAGATACAGAGTTTTACATTGTCTGTCAAAGAATGCTGACCCCTGGCTGGTGTAGCTTCATGGATGTAGTGAGGGCCTGCGAACCCAAGGGCCACCAGTTCTATTCCCAGTCAGAGCACATGCCTGGGTTGCGGGCCAGGTCCCCACGGAGTGTATGAGAGGCAACCACACATTGATGTTTCCCTCTCTTTGTCCTTCCATTCCTTTTTCTCTAAAAATAAATAAAAATCTTTAAAAATTATCAAAAATGCTGACATATGTTTGCTAATAAATAAAAATATAGGACAATAAAATCTTGATCTTTGGGATTAATTTTCAACTCAGTAGAAGTTTACAAGTTTATATGTAACTTGACAGTGAGTGAGCTCTTTTCAAAAGGTAAAAAAAAAAAAGTCAATTATAAGTTTCACCACCTAGAAAATTACCAAGTAGACTTATTAAACAATTTCTCAGTGAGATATAAAAGAACCTGCTTACCATGTATACCCAACTTTGCAATATATTTTTCTTAACTACTATAAAAAAGAATAAGCATCTACCAGAGATAATTAGAAAAAATTAATATATAGATTTTAAATTTTGCTACATAAACTTCTGCACATTCCTCTTTTTTAAACATTTCAAAGTATTGAAATACTTTTCTTAACTGCTCCTCTGCTCCCTTTGTGACAATATATAATCTCAGGTGATTCTTCTTAGATCTACACAAATACACTCACTTCACTGGTTTCATTTTGTTTTCTCCATGATCATGTTCATAGATGAAACAATAAGTGATTATTAATGCATATAAATCATGTGGAATATAATATGTAGGAAATTTGTAAGGAATTTGAACATTTAAAAGACTTCAGTTAGTTGTCTTCCTACCCCATGACCATGAAACCAAACTGAGTAATCTGTTGAATTATTATTTGTATCAAACAAAAATCTACAAAGCAAACTTCCAGCTGTAATTAAATAACAAATCACGTAGCCAAACACAGGTGAGTATTCCTAACATTCCTTACTTAAATATTCCTTGGGAGAGATTATTAAATAAGGGCTCATGATACTTTAAAGGTGTGTATATTCAATTTGATTTCTAAGTTTGAATAATTTTCTTGTAAATTACAAAAGAAAAGTATATAATATCTATCTGATTTAATCAAAGAATAGGTGATATGTAGAATTAAATAATTATACCATTGATGTATTGGATATTTCTTGACACACTCCATGAAAGGTTTTTGATCCAGGAGAGATTATTTTTGAACATATAAGAAAAATCAATAATTGTAAAAAAGCTGCTGTTAGTTTATCTGGAAGAGCCCACATTTAGATAACTTATGGAGAGTCCTATGTTCGTGGGCCTACAGTTTGTTTGTAAAAAATATATGTTTAACCTCCCTTAAAACAAAACTAGAACATAGAAAATATATAGAAAAAAATATTTTTAGATTTGGATAACAGGAAGAGCACAATTATGATCTCTCAAAGAAATTAAATGAATTAAGCCTTGTGATCAATCTACTTAACAACTTACAAGCAATTTCCAGACTCTAGTAGAAAAAATGAAACCTAACAATGGTCAGTGATCTCACTGAGATGAGAAGACAAAAATTGCATTTGGAGGATGCTATTACTGCTAGTAGTTGTGGGTCAGAATATTAGAGAAGTGAGAGATGCTAACAGACAAGAATATAGAGACCAGTTGTTGGGTCTCCTTTACTCTTGGGCTCTGGATTTTCCTGTGGATATGTAGAGAAGAACTTTATGAGGATGGTAAAAGAGCCACTAGCTTGTAGCTGAGCATGCAGTTTCTGGAGTTCATAGCTTCTGGGAATAGTTCAAGTTCAATCAGTAAAAACTGAGAGACCTAGTAATATACACAATTTTGGGTAGAGTATGCAAACAAATGAATTTTAATAAGGGGATTAAGGGAGGCCTAGATTGCAGAGGACTCACCCTAACAAGGATTAGAAGCAAATCATGAAAAGATTAAACATATTTCTAGTAACTTATCTTCATGCTGGTACAAAATGAAACACTCTTAGAAATATATTTATAAAATCCAGTCTTCAACCATGTAAAGTTTGCTATATCAACATTTAAATATCGACTATTCAAAAAGCACTGTTAGAAAACCAAAGGGCAAACTAGACTCTGGGAGAAAATATTTGCAAAAGATATGTTTGAATAGCAAACATGTTAATACTATGTAAGAAAACCTTATAATTTTATAAGAGAAAGACAGACAACCACATTTTAAGTAAATTGACCATTTTTTAATATACTCTTTAATAATAATATGTATAAATGAAAAGTAAATACAGCAAAATATGTTAAATGCATTATTCTGTGAGAAAAGTTCATTTAGCCATAGTGAGATAAACTGCATATGCAAGGCTAAAATCTTAAAGTATGTAAATAAGAATTAAATCATTGAGATAATAACAATATCCTTTTAATGGGATAGAACTATAACTTTCCCATAATTTGCCCACATCATCATTGAGAATCCTTTATGAAAATATGACATGAAACCAAAAAGATCTGCTTTATTTCAAAACACAATGCAATGACAGTTTGTCAAACCTTTGAGGTTTTCAAGGCATAATTAAAATAAATTCTTCTTGTAGCAAAATCAAAGACTAATCTCCCTTAGTCACTGATATACATGAAGAAAAGTTTGTATAAATGATGGAGAGGAAGAAAAATAGCTACAATTTTATCTGATGCCATCATCTAATTTGTAAAGACAAAGTAATCAATAGCTAGCCTATTGAAAGTACTGTATGAGTTCTTTAATTGGCCACACACAATATAGTGATACAACCCGAAATTCTGAGAAAAAATAACAAGACATGATTAGATTTATGGGAGCAATACCTTACCGAAGAATGAAGGTAAGACCTGAATATTCATAATGACATTGCACATTCCCATAGTGAAAAATGATATGTGAAAATGTCAGTTTGGTTCAGATTCAAAATATTGTGAAATTGCTATCAAACAACAATTCTAAAACAATTACTTTGAGACATGATAATGGTACTGTAAAGTTTGTCAAGAACAGAAAATGTGGGTGTTCTCACTATATGATGGCATATTATGTCATGAAATTGAATGCCTCAAAGAATAGCAGGTGTTGAGACTAGAGCTATTAGTTACTCTGACATTGAAAGTTTGGCTAGAGTAGGAGGAGCCATGCAATAACAGTGGAATGACAGCCAGAAGTGCACAGTGACACAGAAGCCAAAGCAGGAGTGTTTAATAAAGGCAGGAGAAGCCAGTTTTGTTTACTCCTATTTAATTAAAATGAGAAGTGCATAGCAAGTATGGCGATGCTTGATTCTTGCAGATCTAAGAAAAGAGTCTGTAGTAAAATAAAAGTCCCAGAAAGTAAGGTGGTGTGACTGAGTAATAGGTGAACATATCAAAGAAATTAATGTTAAAACATATTGAAGTTTGGCTGTATAAAAGTAGAAGCAGATACAGGGGCCTAAGGATTGTGAAAGCTTTCTGTTTCTTTTTAATTGGAAGTATGATACTAGTTTGATATAGAAGGTTGATATTTTATAAGCTAATGCAGACGATTTCGTTGAGAAGGTCAGATGTGTTTCTGAATGTTGAGGACTCAGCAGTGGGTGTATAAGAGAGCTAAAACCCAACTTTTTGAATAAAGATATTAATTGAATTTATGGATCATTGCAATGGCTACCCATATTATTCAAAAATTAACATGAAGGATAACAATGGTTGGTGAAAGGGATGAATTCCTGAACAAAGAGGCAAATACCAGTTAACCAAAAAGGCTGCAATGGAGGAGAAGGAATGATCAAAATCTTTAGTATTGCCAGTCATTCCCGGAGTGACTGTCTTGTTTACCTCCCTTTTCTCTGAGTTCCTCTCCAACTCCATCCTCCTCATTTTGTTTAATCCCACTAAAGATTTTTCCATCTACTACCCAACCATCGTTTATGTCTTTGCTCAAAGGTTCTTTCTCGTTGAGAGAACACAAACTACACTATCTAAATTTTCAATCCATAGTGAAATATGGATTTCAACATAAATCTTCCTTGCCCTATTTCACTCCCCCCATAACAGATATCTCCTAATCAATCTATTATTTGTATCATTTTAATCATCTTTCCCCACCCATTACATTATAGGCTTCATGAGAAGTGATAGGAGCAGTAATGGCAGTAAATACTATATTTACATGGCATGAATTTCAAATTAGGGAAGAGAAAAGAAGAAAAGTAATTTTGAAGTGCCAGGGAAAATGATTAAGATAAGTAATTCCTCTCCTGCCCTGAAGCACGTGAAATATGAATGCTAAAACAAATCCCTCTGGAAAGGACTGCAGAATGATTGGGTGGCACATAGTTTTCAGCTAAGGGGAGATTTAGAAAAGAAGACAAGGATACAGAGGAGTATGGGGCCCACTCATCCTATACTCTAAAAAACACTATGAAGTTTGTGTCAGGATGTCAAGCCTCAGGGAGATGGTTCAGATCAGGTGCTATACACATTAGTAGGGAAATGACATTTGAAGAGAAACAGATGACTTAGAAAGCTTAGATTTTTATGAAAAATAAAACAAATGATAGGTGATGCAGGATTACTTGTGTGTCCATGCTTTCATGAAGGTAGAAAACACAGTTTAATATGAACTGAATACTATTTTCCCTGCAAAGTTACTGATATTGGTAATAAAAACATGTTTTCTTGTGAGATCAATTCAATGAATAATTGATAAGAAGTTTTGTTTAAACAATCAACCAGTAAAAATGTGATATTTTTGTATATTTTCCTTTTTGGGAGGCCAAATTCTTTGGCCGTGTACCATAATACATTTATTATAAAATCACTATGTTTTATAATCACAGAGTTTGCAAATAACATGTTTTCTCAGCTGTAAAATAAGATTATTTTTACATTGCATTTAGATCACATAATGTTATATATTTTTTAAGTTTATTTACTGAGAACAAATTGCATGGACTAGATTAATAGAAGCAAGTTGTGTTCTTATTCTTTAATGAAAAAACTTACCTTAAGTTAGACATTATTTTATGTAGAGGTGAAACATTTTTTCTCTGTTTATTAAAGTAATTGATTTCATTATTGCCAATAGACTGGAAAATACAACTCAATTCACTATATCCACAGCTACCTTTCCATCATTTACCTTTTAAATTTTTCTGAAATATAAAAGGGTACTATAAGAGATTTTAATTGGATGACTTCTATGATGACAGTTTTATGAAATGTAAAAATAATAAGCTTCATCTTTTATTTAGATTTATCACAATATATTTGGTGACTATACTTAATTTCTAAACTAACCAGGAGTTTTCAATAATGTTTCACTTTGAATAGTTTCCTAAGCAATAAATTTGTTTAGTTTTAAGTGAAGGGAAATAAAAAGATTAATAAGCTGCTCAAGAATATACAATGTTTTATATATGTATATATGTATGTATATATATGCAAATGACACCTGTTCTATTTCATCAAGTTCATCTCTAAAGAGCATAATGTTCTTTCATTTTCTCATTCATTAAGGCAAAATTAAATGCCAATTATTAGTTTAATGGGATTATATTTCACATGAGATTCACTGGTTATATAAAAATACCCCACTGTTGTTCAACACAGAAAGTTGCATTAAATTAGCAAATGCATGTATAAGACCTTGATGTGCAGTTACCCTGGCCACAAGTAAAGTGTGGTGTAATCATAGTCCTGTTGGAAGAAATAAGATTATCTGCATTTCTTTCAATGTGTTTTAGATTTAACAGGGACTTGAATGCATGAAATTGTCCCCCTAGCCTCAACACTCTCCTTCATAGAGAATATTCTACGGGTCCCTTCCATAATCGCATGAATGGGAGGAATGTACCTGAATGTTCAAGCATGGGTTGCAACATTCTTTCTGTTTAATCTCACCGGAAAACCAATTATGGAATTATACAGAGAAGGCTGAAGACTATGGCTGTGGAATTGTTTGAAGGTTGAAGGTGAGCTCTAATAGCTAAACTGAATAACTAAACAAAGCAAAGGAATATTTATCAACTTATCACTCCCTGATTTAAATGTTTCTAATATTTCGTGTTACTGGATAATCCTATGACACAAATTTCAACATATTCACCCATCCAGAAGGAAACGGTAGTCATAATATTTACCAAAACCTAAGTGAAGAATTGACTTCACCCCCATCAGAAGCGGCATGTGACCATGGAACCCATACTTTAATCCCCAGCTGCTAGAATAAGGAAGTAACTGGAGTTTCTCATATTTCTTGAGGATTTCCAAAACTTCCATTTTCTTCCACGTCTTCTACCTTATCTCCACTGGGTGGCTGAATGGAACATTATGTGATGTTTTCTCTTGATAATAAGATTGATGTTATTATAGTAAATGGGCAAATTGATCACAACCTAAATTATTTCCTAAATACCAAATGTTAAGGCCCTATCTAATCTCTTAATGTTAGATCATTTCATGGATGTTCAGTCACATAACTGATGGGCTGCCAATAGCTTAGGAGGCAGTATTAATTAAATCAGCCACTGTCAGCACCAAGGGGAAAATATTATGAACCCAACGGAATTATGGATTATGGTAACAGTTATAGATGGAGAATATTTTTAGAAGCCATTATGGACTTGGTGAGCATCATGGAGAAAAAGTACTGTAGGCTGCTATTTATTTTTAAATTCAATCATTTGAAGGATATGTCTGTTGAAATTAGTGATATTTCAGTTACATTTGTGCCAATATTTTTAACTACATAACCTTTCAAGGATGACATATAAAACTTTGAAGTTATATATATGGCCGTTGGTATCTGGATTGAAATGGAGACAAAATTCATTTAAAAATGTAGTTAGGAAATTGAGGAGACACAGCTGTTACAGAATATCAAAATATATTTGAATCACTTAAGATATGAAGGAAGGGATAAGTTTTCCATCTACAAATTATGGACTGAGTAGTTCAATAACAAAAGAGTGATAACAAAAATGATCATTGTCATTACTACAGATGTTAGGCTTCTTTATATATGAAACCCAAAATTATTTCAAGTACACAGAAATCATTGTAACCACATATGGAAAATAATTTTGCAAACTATAATATTCTATTAAGGAACATTTAAAAAAACTGTATAATGAAATTAGTATGCATCTTTATTACTATACTGATGTTAATTATTTCATAATAGACCTATAGTTAGTGAAATTTCAATTAAAATAGAATTTTTATATAGAAATTGATATTTGGAATTGATATTTGGAAATTGATATATTTTCCATATATCAATTGAAATTGATATTGATATTGATATTGATATATGGAAAAAGTGCCTAACAACAGTAAGGCACTTCTAACCAAGAAGAATTGGGAGTAACAATTTGCTATGCAGAATAATAGGAATTTCTGTGAAGCTATAGCAATTAAGACACTTATATTCCTACTGAAGACATAAATTCATTCCCAAAAAAGCATGTAGAGAACACATAAAAAGACCAAATTTCACTGGAATCTTCTCTTATGATATATTTTATACACTATTTGAATGGGGAGAGATAGCTTTATCTAATGTATGAAATCATAAAAAAGAGATTATGTGTATGACAAATAAAAGCATATAATGCATGCATATTATGTAGTATTTAGTATTATGTACTAAAGTAATTTCATATAGATTATAACTTTAATGTTGATTTAAAAACTTCAAATATATTAGTAGAAATTATGCTTAATGTTAGATTAAGAAGTATTACCTTAAATTGCTAATTAAACAGGGAATATGTAAACATTAAAGTCAAATCTTTTCCTTATAAAAAGACATCCAAAGAAAATTGCATAAAATAGTTATACATTTGGTAATGATATTTTTTAATTTTTAATAAAAATATATTGAATAAGAATTTTATAAGGAATTATCATGAGGGAATGACTCCTAATGTCATAGGAAAATAAGAAACTATAGAAAAGTAAAGAGAAAGTCAGCAAAATCATTAACAGATATTTTCCCACAAAAAAACAATCAAAGAATCACATATAGCCGATACATGTTTGAAGAGATATTCAACCTGACTAATGATTAGAGAAGTTCCAAATAGTGCAAATGTCAAATAAAATTTTAAACCCTTTAATTGGTAAAAAATAAATAAGAATATGTATTTGCTTCCCATTATTACTATTAAAAATCACCACATACCTAGTAGCTTATACAGCATGTATTTACTATTTAAGAGTTCTGATGGTTATAAATATAAAATGGGTCTCACAGGGCTAATTAGGGTGTTTCAGGATTACGGTTATTTGAAAATTCTAGAGAATGAGTTTGCTTTTTCCTCTATAGCTTCTAGAGTTCACCTGCATTCCTTGGTTCCTGGATCCATTTCATCATTAAAGACAGCAGTTTCTTTTCAGGTCTTATCACATCCCATCACTCAGGCTCTGACTCTTTTACCTACCTTTCCTACATATAAAGATTTCTTGTGATTACATTAAATTGCAGATAATTAAGATACATTGCAAGTAATTCTAGAAAATCTCTTTATGTTACAGCTAGCTAATGAGCCCCATCCATCCCATCTGCAACAATATATCTACCCGCTTGCCATATAATATAACATATATACAAATCCTGGGAGCTAAAACATGGACCAATTTGGCCCTGGCTGGTGTAGCTCAGTGAATTGAGCATGGGCCTGTGAAACAAAGGGTCGCTGGCTCGATTCCCAGTCCAGGGCACATGCCTGGGTTGCAGGCCAGTTTCCCTGTAGGGGACGCATGAGAGGCAACCACACATTGATGTTTCTCTCCCACTCTTTCTCCTTCCCCTCCCCTCTCTCTAAAAATAAATAAATAAAATATTTTTTTAAAATGGACCAATTTGAAGGGACACTATTCTGTCTATCATAACATCAAAAATAAGTGTCGAGTAAGATGAGAATCCATAGTCTCTTCTATTTACTTCTAGCCAAGTAGTTCATGTGACAAGATCATTTTATTAGGATGGTAAAAATTATGCAAAAACCTAATTATCTTAGCAGTTTAATAAACTAACAAGTTTATTTCTTGCTCAACATAATATCCATTGTAGTTTTGAGTGAAACATTTATCAAGATGAACACTGGGAAAACTGACACATCAATTTCATTTCTAGATTTATACCTACAATAAATGATTGCATACATACTGTGGGAGACATGTAACAATAGCTCACGAGAGCAAAACCTTGGGAAAAAACACCAATTGAACTATGAAATACTCACATTATAAATACCTTATCTCAAACAAATAAATAAAACATGGTTATTCACACAATAAATATTACATTTCAGCCAAAATTAATGAACAATGTAACTGCTAATAAGTCAAAAAATAGTTAATGGAGAAGTCACTTCTTGTTTCAAGCTATATAAGATTTAATTTTACAAGGAAAAAACATTCTTTTTTTTGAAAAGATCATCTTTACAAAAGAAAGATTGAGAGTAAATAACATTAATAGATATTGAATAAAATTTTAGGGTATCACTTTTGCTTGGAAGACTTTCAGGAATCATCCGCAGGTAATTTCTGCTGGCCACCCACCTGCGTCTCCTATTTATGCATCTCATTGCATTAGATCGATGTTTTCTTTTTGATCTTTAACTAGAAAGAGAGCTCCTTGAAGGGATCTTACTTGTGTTTCTCTTTATTTCCAGATGTTGGACCATGAGTCTGCAAAGGTATTCTGTAAAATACATTGGCTTTGACAGCCCGACATAATCTGCATCCCGACTACTCAATATGATATTGCAGCACAAAAGTAGTCATAGATAATAAATAACAAATGAGTATAGATGTGTTTAAACAAAACAAAGTTAAAAGCAAGCCTGAGGCTGTATTTGGGTCACTGGTCATAGTTTGCAATAGGCCAGCCAGTCCTAGAACAACCCCTCCTATCTTGTGAACACTGATTGATGTTGTTGGATGTTAACTGGTAGGTAAATGATTTTCACACAGAAACAATATGCTTTGACACGTACTGATTATATAAGAATTACGTTTTAAATACTATACTGAAACTATTATACTCTAAATCATTAAAAATAAGTATTGATTTTTATAACTGCCTAGTGTTGTGCAGCACATACATTTTTGGAAAAGAAAATTCATTACAATAAATCAATAGTATGTATTGATTCATTTGTATTTAATTGGATCTATCTAATGGATCTTTTATGGGAAACAGGCAATTTTACAATTTTATAACTTATTTCCCATGATATATTTGGTAACCTTCTTCAAGTAAAAATATTTTCTTTCCACCCTGGCTGGTGTGGCTCAGTGGATTGAGTACCGGCCTGTGAACCAAAGGGTTGCTGGTTTCTTTCCTAGTCAGGGCACATGCCTGGGTTGCAAACAAAATTCCCAGTGTGGGGTGATCCAGTGGCAATCACACATTGATGTTTCTCTCCCTCTCTTTCTCCTTCCCTGTCCTCTCTCTAAAAGTAAATAAAATCTTTAAAATATATATATTCTCTTTCTTTTTGTATTTTTTGGTATCTGTGCTGTTAAGAATTGGTCTTCCAATTAGGAAGACTTATTTTTATTGCTTTGTTTTTGCTGTTTTATTTTTCTTTGTTTCTTCAGTACCTAGCACAGTGTCTGGAACATATTTGTAATGACATAAATATTTATTGGTTGAAAAAATGACTGAGTATTCAAAAAGCATTATGAAAAATGCTGTATAGAAAATAATATTGTGCCCTGGCTGGCATAGCTCAATCGACTGAGCTCGGACTGTGAACCAAAGGGTCGCCGGTTCAATTCCCAGTCAGGGCACATGCCTGGGTTGCAGGCCAGGTCCCCAGTGAGGACCATGTGAGAGGCAACCACACATCGATGTTTCTCTCTTTCTCTCTCTCTTTCTCCCTCCCTTCCCCTTTCTAAAAAATAAATAAATCTTTTTTAAAAAGAACATAACATTGTACAATAACCAAAATAATCCATAATAGGTTGTTTATATAGCCCAAATTAGGACTATTATATAACCCTTAGCTTTCATAAGCACTTGAACCCCATGTAGGGGAAACATGACTTAGTAAGAAGAACAAGACACCCAAGAATCACTTTCTCTATTTAAAAAAATAGAAAATAATCATGACTAGAACACATAAGATTAAAAGTGTTAAAAATTGAATGTACAAAATGATTTGATACCACTACTTATTACAAGGGTCAAATCTAAATGCTGACAATATCAAATGGTGGTGAGGTCGCAGAGCAGCAAGAGCTCTCATTCATTGCTGAAGGGGAAGCAAAATGGTGCAGTCACGTTGGAAGACAGCTTGGCATTTTCTTACAGAATTAAACATGTTCTTACTACATGATGCAGAAATCTCAGTATTAAGCATTTACTCAGTGGAGTTGAAAAGTGTGTCCACATAAACCTGCACATAAATATTTGTAGTGGTTTTCCATATTTGCCAAAATTGGACCCTATAGAAATGTCCTTTCATAGGTGATGAAGAAACAAACCACAGTTCATTCCTATAATGCAATATTGTCCAGGCAGTAATATATGAGCTTTCAAAAAAAAAGACATGAAGAAAACTTAAATGTGTGGTGCTTATTGAAAGAACTCAGGCTGTAAAGAATTCATGGTTTCAATGTATGAAATTCTGGAAAGCGCAAAGCTGTAGACATAATAAAATGATCACTAGTTGCCAAGAGCTGTGTAGAGAGAGTAAGGATAAGTTTATGGAATGTAGGGATTTTTAGAATACTTAAAATATCATGCATGAGCCCTGGTTGGTGTAGCTCAGTGGATTGAGCGTGGGCTTGTGAACCAAAGAATCGCAGTTTCGATTCCCAGTCAGGGCACATGCCTAGGTTGCGGGCCAGTTCCCAGCAGGGGACTCGCGAGAGGCAACCACACATTGATGTTTTTCTCCCACTCTTTCTCCTTCCCATCCCCTCTCTCTAAAAGTAAGTAAGTAAGTAAATAAATAAATAACATATTTTTAAAAAATCGTGCATGATACTCTAATGGTAGATCCCTGACATTATGCATTTAGGAAAACTCATATAACAGTGCAATAGAGTGATTCCTAATAAAAGTATGGTTTATATTAAAAATAATAGAAAATATATGTTCATCAGTTGAGACAGACTTATTGTATCAATGCAACAAGTTAATAACAGGACAGACTGAGGTCAAGGAGAAAGAGTAAATGAGACAGACTATGCTGTACTTTCTGTTCAATTTTCCTCTAAACCTAAATCTGTTCTAAAAACGATTACTAACCTTAAAATGTCAAGTGTTTAAAAATTAAATATATAATTTATGTTTAGTTGAATAGTAAACCGGTAACTATGTCTTTATTATCTACTATAGGAAAGTGATCAAATTAAGTGTTCAATCTCCAAAGCAATTTACCTTTCTAAAAGTACAGATATAGAATTTAAGATTTGTAGAAGTGATTCCTCTAGCAGATATTTTAGAAATAGATGGAAAGTTGATATTGAATATAATAGATATAATTTTTAACTTCAGTAATAAAACTTAATCTTCTAGGCTTATTCATTAGGATCTACCAAATTATGATCAATCTATAATCTAATACATTCCACTTAAAGCTTTTCTTTGAAACTATAAATGTCTGTTATAGGTTTTTTTATTATATATGACTATTTTGAAAGAACTTGAAGAAATCAAAGCAACTATTTTTGCCACAGTTTATTTTTAACACTAAAATATAATATCTTAGGTTCATATCATGTACTCAGCATGGCAAATAAATTAACTTAAATTCGTTTGTGATCTTTACACTAGAATGTGCAACCAGATGTGTATATACCTGTTTAGATTGTTTAAGTAGTTTGACATGTGTGTTGCCTTTGGCATTAGCAGGCACCTGTATGATACCACATATGCAAAGCCATAATATTATCTGAATATACTAGAAAGGCATTTTGTAGATTGTGTTTAGAAGTGCGATGATCCACTAAACTTTATGTAACATTTTGAAAGTGAAAAAAACAGACATTAATTGTTTTATGATAGACGGTCACATCAGAGCTGTTAGCTATAAGAGTATATCTATATTCAGTTCGTAAATAAAATGATTGCAGTCTCTTTAAAGTACAGACTTATGGATACAGTAGGTTTCAGACATTAACATCTGTATATATTAATTGCAAAATCAGGTTTTGTATTCTTTATGAAGCATGGACAAATTTAGTAACATTATATCACACAAAATATATCTAATAATATTCATTTATTTCACTCTGAATAATAGTGAATGCAGTTGTTTTTTCAACCTCTCAAAACTATGGCAAAGGAAGCAAGAGTATTCATGAAAAACAGTTTGTCTAGATTCTGAGCTGTATCTTATTATGAACAACATATTTCTCTAATTTTTAAATATATGTAATGGGCATCAATTATTTTTATTTTTGCCATTACTCTGGAAAATAGAATAGTGTTTGATATGGTAGAATGCAATGAAAGAGAAAGGAATTTGAACATGGTAAAAACAAGATATATATTCACAGAACAAAGAGTTGAAAATTTAAAAAACACTGGAGTGCTAATGTGGTAGGCATACATATACAAATTGAATTTCAAACATAGTAAAAACCATTCGGTACTTATTTTCCGCTATAAAAAGAAGAGAAAATATACATTATCATAGCTAAGTAGAAATCATTTTTCTCTCTGACCTTGATTCCTATGCTAAGCAGTTGTTTGACTTCTGACTTGTACTGATTGACAGGGCAGAAATGCAAAGGCTTTGCAATTAATAATTCTCTGCTACTGCAGGGTACCACGACCTTCATTTTAAATTATGGCAGGATGTTTTACAATTTAATCATAGCTTATGGAGTACTAGAGTTTTTAATAAAATATTGTTCTAAGTATAATATTCTATGATATTTCAATATAAACCTAAACATATTTAGCATTATTCTCTAAAAATGCCAAAGTATATTCGTTCTTTATTATTTTATTCACTTGCTTTTGTTTTGTTTTAAGATGATGTCAGCACATCCCCCCACTGTGGCTAACTATAGACACAAATTTAAGTATACTTTTATTTTGGATGAGACTATACTCACACTGCACCACTACCTCCAGTATGGTATAAAAATTCTTCAGTGTGCCTCCATGTTTTCACTGAGAAATTAAGTGACTGTGCAGTGTTGTCATTTTTTTGACCAAACAATCATAATGTTAAGTCAAATCACTCAAAATATTAAGGTGTGGTGACAAGCCTACCAGACTTTTCACACAAACAATTTAGCGTTGTGAATGACTAAACTATGTATGAACTATTTTACATCTTTTAAGGCTTTTGAATTCAAGGAAAATAATATTCAAAAACATTGAGTAGTTTCTCTTCCATAAAATTGAGATAAAACATTGAGTATTTTTTTTCTATATAAAAATGTATACAGCTAAATACTAATGAAATTTTATTTTACTAGAAAAAAATGAAGAGAGAAAGAATTTGAAAGTACAGTTTGGAAAGATAAAAATTAATTTTAACATTGTTTAACTTAATGGTTATAAATGTGGTTTAATACATTAAATAACAATTTTAGTGGTAGTTGCTTTTTGTTTGTTTTGTCACTATTGTCAACAAAAAAGGATGACTCTCAATGATCATTTATAACTTTTTGATATTTTTACCCCACTCTCTTTTCTATTCCACCCCTACTCCTCCTCAGGAAGTGCATATTTCCTTCTATTCCCTGTCATTCTTAGCTTCCTTTATATTAATTTCCAATCTTTGGTTTGGTGAAAATTATATATGTAAATGATGAAAAGAGCACCTATCTAATACAGCTGTAATGCTCTTCAAGACAATTTGTCCAACCTTCAACCTTATTTAAAAGTGTAGGGATGATAACAATAACCCTTCATTCACAGGCTGTACTGAGGTCAGTGCTTTACTGACTCAGCAGGTGTCAAGGAAGATTCCAGGCAGAGTTGTTTTATTAACTCAATCCGAAGAGCTTCATTCAGGCATGAGGAATCAATGTCAACAATTCTGTAATTGCCTTGAGATTTAAAGGACTTTTAAGAGAGCAATGGGCTTTTAAGTAAGTAATTTTCAGAAAAATAGTTAAAGAAAAATGTCATTCTACCAGCAACAAAAGAAAAATAATATCCACAGTTCAAGTAGAACTTGAGCATTAAAAGGAAATGGAAAAATCAAAAAAGATATAATTTATATATAAATATATGTATATGTATATTTATGTTTATATTTATATATATAGTTTGTTTCGCCCATATCAAATTCTGGTTGTAAGTCCACAGGAGCTGTACCATTTGCTGATTCCTCGGTCAACTTCAAGATATGACTTTCAAGGTCATTCTGGCTATAGCTTTCCTAATCCATAGGCCTAGAGCAGGCAGGCATTAATCTCCACAAATTCCACTGGTGTAAATTTATTCACATGGTCACGTCTAACTTTAGCTTTGTAATGCTCTCTATTCTACAAAGAGAAGCAGAATGTATTTTGATAGACAAATGCATTTTCTGCCACACTGAAAAACTGAAATGAGAAATTTTAAATAAATGATGATTTCTTTTAATTTATTTGTTTATGTTTACATAGCAACTAAAGTACTTTTTAAAAGGTTACCCTGGGCAGAATTTTAAATATCTTTCATCAGCCCAGTACACTCGTTCAAATTTTTATCAATTAAAAGTTCTACTTTTAAATGAAAATAATATAGTTTTAAAACATCAGTATTATATCTACTGTTTTAATTAACTCACGGTCATTCTAAGTCTCTGCTAATTTGAACATTGTTTAATTTTAGGAACAATTTTAATATGCAACAAATCAACTTTATTTTGCTATTATTCCATTTCATTATTGTATTTAACCTGATTTAAATTTTTCTCACTTTAATTTTACTGACCAATCAGGGAGTTTAAGCTTTATTTGCATACTTTATTTTTGTATATTTTAGATACACTCTAATTTAGTATAATTTTAAATAAAACATTTATAATTATTACATTGTGTTAACACAATTTAAAGAGTTATTTTTTCAAGGATATTGCATGTGAGTGCTGGCCTCATCTTATTTCATTTTAACCAGTGATAAAATAACCTAGAGAACTACAAAACTGTAATTGGTTTTTATAAACTGTAACCTGAAAGATACACTTTATATGGCATCTTTCACAGATGCTCTCCTTATCTGTTTATCATTCCTTTGATTATTTTCAAGTGTATAAGAAGTATGCTTGCACATTTGTATTCTGTTCATATCTAATTTCCAGTAAAGGTCAGCTTTCCCATAAAAAGGAGTATAAATAGTGCATAAAATGATGACCCAAGCTAGCACATCAAGAAAATAAAAGCATAAAAGTAAAGGTCATTTTCACAATTTTTATCTTGGAGCACTCTCAAAAATATATAGTGTAACATTTATAGAAGTTTTCAAAGAGAAGTTTGGATGTTGAAGTCTTTTTCTATTTTTTTCTACAAACTGCATAGAAATTAAAAGGAAATCATACATTATTGAAGCCATTATCTTTATATTGGTTTTGATTATTAAGGTTATTACCTCTGATATTTAATCAACTATCAATATAATTGTTCTTGAAATTGAAAATAATCATTCTTTCCTTGAAAACTGCACTTAAATTTAGTGACATTAACAATAGATAAAGCATATCAGCATTTCCAAGATAAACAAAAACCTTTATTACTTATTGAATTATTATTTAAATAAACATTCTTATAAATCTTCATATTTTGACTTTCATTCAGTGAGTTTATTAGGAAAACCAATACTTATACTGGTAAAATACTGCACTTACTGAGTTAACTATGCAGTCATCTTATGTATTTCCAGTAATGATTTTGAATTTGGTCTAGTTTGACTTGATAACTGAGTAATGAATATGAGATCAAAGTGTTGAAAGCTTTTGTAAAGCTACCGTGTGAGCGTTTCAGTACATAAAACATGGAAGCATTATGAACTAGCTTCAGTTTTCCTATATTTCAGACGAGGCCCCAACTTGATAAGGCCTATGGAATCAAGACAAGTAAATTTCTTAGTAACACACAGATACATATGTTTGGGCATGAACACTTTAGCTCACTAGAAGTGAAAGACCATCACTGTGGAATAATATTCAGCACCCATTCCATAATCTCTTCAGGCTCTAATATAGTCCCTTAAGCTAATAGTCTCTATATCTTATTGCAATTACGTGTGTGTGTGTGTGTGTGTGTGTGTGCCTGGAACCAAATTATAACTTCCTTTGGGTCAAGACCACAGCTTATCCATTGTTTTATAATATAATTATATGTAATATTATATGCTCCAATATTATATACTCCAAAAACATGTTTTAATTAACTGAATTAATAAACTCTTTACATAGATATAATTAATGAGGGATTCCTAGTATAACTCATGAAAATAATAAATAAAGCAAAATAATTAAGCTTGATTCCAAATCTCAAAATTTTTAAGTGTAACAACACAGACGGATATTTTTTAGTATGTTCTATAGTCATAAAAATAAAATAGTAACAAAGGTAGAAAAGACATTGTGATGCATTCCAATTTGTTTTTGTGCATTAATGGAGGTACAGAAGCATAATAGGCACAAGGTGTGAGTTAAATATAATGTTTCTATTCATATTCAGAGAAGGGTAAGCATAAGCACAGGCAGATTTGTACTGAGTAAATAAATGTCTACACTGTGTAGCTGCCTGTCATCACAGTGGCATATTTATTTACAGAAATATAAATGGTTATTAGTAATAGCTTGCTCAAATAGAGTTAATCTATTATTTCATTCAGTAGTGTATTACAGTTATTGATCATTTCACTTTGACACTTTGTGAAACAAAGCAAAACAAAACATTTCATATTTTAAAACTTACAGTCATATATCACAATAATAACCTCACCAGAAATGCATATGACTTTTACTTTTCCTAGGTAGTGATTTAGAGAATGTTAAACAAGATATATGAGAGATACTTAACAGTTTTCAAATTCAAAAGAATTAAATTATCCACAATTAGATTTACTATTACTATTATAATGGTAAAATTATTTACCTAGTAATAACAAGTATTGGAGATGATATGGGACAATTGCAACTTTAATATCTTGCTCCTAGAAATAGAACTGAATACAATAACTTTTGATTACTCTTTGGCATATCTATGTTGCTGAACATACCATCCAGTGATTTTGTTCCTATATATATAACTAATCATTATGTGTGCATATATCACTGAAATCTACTCTCCACACGTTCCACTTCTGTACATTTATTCACATAGCCATGTGAGAAATACATTAAATGTTTAGAGAAGCAGTATTTCTAATAGCCAAAATCTGGAAATAATGCAAGTCTTTCAACAATGAAATATGTTTCTATATTCACAAGTAGGATATTATACATCAACAGGACTGAATGGTTTACAACAATATGCAGAAATAAGGAATCTTACACAAAAAAAATGCATACACACATTTACAAAACAGGGAAACTCATCTAAGCTGTTAGAAGTCCCAAGTCAATCCTGGGTGCAGGAATAGTAACTGGTAAGAATGTTAGCATTATTTCTTTTTGAAAAAAGCTGTGTTGTATAGAAGTTTTAGATAATATAATAAAATTGAGAGAAAGGTACAGAGCTTTCCCATATACCCCTGTCTCTGCACATGCATATACATAGCCTCTCCCATTATCAACATCACCTACCAGGATTGTGTATTTGTTACCAAGGATGAGCATATATTGGCTCAGAATAGTTACTTGAAGTTCATAGTTCATTATGGTGTTGTAAGTAAAGGGTTTGAAAAAATGTAAGATTACATATTTCCATTATTATAATGTCAGAGAATATTTTTATTGCCCCCCAAATTCTTTATGCTCTGTTTATTCCTCTGTGTCACCATCTGGGGAAATAACTATGCTTTTTTATTATAGCCATAGTTTTGCATTTTGCAGAATGTTATACAGTTGGAATTATATCGTATATAGCCTTTAAAGATTGGCTTCTTTCACTTAATAATATGCATTTAAGGTTCTGCCATGTATTTTCATTGCTTGATAGGCCAATTCTTTTTGCTGAATAATATTCCTTTCCATTAAATGTACCACAGCTTATTTAGACATTCACCAGCACTTTTGCTTCCAAATTTCAGCAATTATAATGAAGTTGCTATTAATATTCACTGCCAGGTTTTTGTATAGACATAAGTTTTAAACTACTTTAAGCAAATGCCAAGCAGCACAATTTCTAGACTGTATGGTGTAGTATGTTTAGTTTCATAAGAAATAACCAACGTTTCATCGAAAAATGGCTGTGCTGTATTGTATTCCCACCCTCAAGCAATGCAAGAGAGTATGGGTTTCAATGCACCCTCATCAACATTTGGATTCAGAGTTCTGGAGTTGTGGCTATTCTGAGAGATGTGTAGTGGTATCTCATTGCTTCAGTGTTCACTTCCCTGATGAAATAAGATATGGTGTACCTTTTTATGTTTGTTTGCCATCTGTATATTTGCTGACATATCTGGTAAGGAATTTGACCCATTTTAAGTGTATTGTTTATATTTCTGTGACTGAATTTTAAGAATCATTTGCATATTATAAACAACACTACTACATTTTCTCCCATTCTGTCACTTGACTTCTCATTTCCTTGACATTTTCTTTTGTAGAACATAAATTTTTAATTTTTCAAGTCTTTTTAATCAACTATTTTTTTCATGGATTGTATCTTTTGTTTCTATTTCAAAGGGCACCACCATGCTCAAAGTTATCTAAATTTTCTCCTGTATTTCTAAGAGTATTTTATAAAGATTATATATATATTTATTTTTACAGAGAGAGAAATGGAGGGAGAAACATTGATTGGTTGCCTCTCTCAAGCTTGCAAACAAGAATCGAACTGGTGATCCTCCAGTTTGCGGGATGATGCTCAAGCCACTGAGCCACATCTGCCATGGCACGTCTTCTAAGAAGTTTAATGTTTCAGTGTTACCTTTCGGTCAGTCATCAGTTCTGAGTTAATTTCTGTGAAAGATGTAAGGTCATAGTCTAGATTTTTTTTTTACATGTAGATGTCCCGTTATTCCAACACGATTTTTGAAGAGACTATCTTTGCTCCATTATATTACCCTTGCTCCCTTGTCAAAGATTAATTGTCTATATTTGTGGGTGTCTATTTCTTCACTCTCTTTTTCATTGATATATTTGTCTACTCTTTTACCAACACAACACTTTTTATTATTGTAGCTTCATAGTGAGTCTTGAAGTTGGGTAGCATCAGATAATCAACTTTATTTTTCTTCAATATTGTGTTGGGTATTCAGGATCTTTTGTCTTTCCTTATAAACATTAGGATCATTTTGTTAATGTCTAAACAAAATGTGGTGGAATTTTTTTGAGATTAGAGATATATAGGAAAGAAGATGACTTGTATATTCACTTGGTACTCATGCATCCTTGCTGTTATCTCTTACTAGTTTCAGAAGATTTTTTCAGTTAATTCTTTTGAAGTTTATACATAGCTGATCATGTCATCTGTGAACAGAGAAAGTTTTTTGCCTTCTTTCTCAATCTTGACACTTGCATTTCTGTTTGTTTTGTTTGTTTCTTTGATTTTTTTTGTTTTGATTTTCACCTTATTGCATTAGCTAACACTTCCTGTGTGATACAAAGGGATGTTGAGAGAGGATATCCTTGATTTGTGCCTGATTTTATTGGAAAATCTTTGTTTCTCTCTGTTAAGAAGGATGTTAGCTATAGGTTTTTGTAAATAGTCTTTATCAATTTTAAAGATATAGGCTGATTTAGGTTGCATATGTCTTTGATGTGAATTTTGGCAGGCTGTGTCTTTCAAGAAATTGATCCATTTAATATAAGTCATCAAATGTGTAGCCATAGAGTTACTTGCAACATTTCTTTATTAGCCTTTTAATGTCTACATTTGCTGCTGTGGTGGTCCCTCTTTCATTTA
>PVKM010016878.1:0-15276 GCA_004027735.1 Carollia perspicillata
ATATTTATTTGTGAATCATTCCTTTATATATTTTGCTTGTTTTCCTAAGAGTTTTGCTTTATGCATTTTGCACTTAACATTGTTTGGTGAATGAAAGTTTGTGAATGTTATATGCCAAATGCTGAAATAATGCCATTTCATTCAACATCATATTGTTATGAAGTTGATGAGAAAAATAGAATCAATTCACACTAGAAGACAACCTGTGTGGGGTTCGTACATCCTCCCCATGTCTGAGTGGGTTTTCTCTGCGTGCTTTGGTTTCCTCCTACATCCCAAAGGGTGCATGCTAGGTTGCCCGGCATGTCTAAATCATCCCGATCTGAGTGGTGTGGCCGTGAGTGTGAGTGGCCCTGTTATCAAAGGACCTCTCGTCTAATGTTGGTTTCTGCCTTGGGCCCTGAGCTACCAGGCTCTGCTCCAGTCAACCTTGACTCTAAACTGTAAGAAGCTATTTGAAAATAAGGATCCTACTTGTTTTTACTTACCTTTCGTAAGTGTATGTATACACACTTTTTATTCAAATAAAACTTTATTTATTTATTTTAAAATTACTTTATTGTTGTTCAATTACAGTTGTCTGCATTTTCTCCCCACCTTGCCCCAACCCAGCCAAGCCCACCTTCCTCCCTTGCTTCCTCCCTCCCCCTGGGTTTTGTCCATGTGTCCTTTATGGTAGTTCCTGAAAACCCTTCTCCCCACTGCCCCCTCCCTCTCCCCTCTGGCTATTGTTAGATTGTTCTTAACTTCAGTGTCTCTGGTTATGTTCTTATTTCAATGTTGAATATGAGAAGTGTTTGCATCTTTGCATAGAAGGCAGTAATGTTTTTGTGACCAGAAGTATGCTTTAGGAACTTAACTCTTGTTTACATTAATTAGCCTATAGAAAAACTGTTTTCATTATACATTGCTTCACTTAAGCCACAGTAAAGTCAGTTTCCAAAATCCTATTGATGGTGCTAAGTGAGAACTTACTCTATTCTCTTTATCAATTAATTGTACCCTTCAATGTTTTTGGCCTTACATTCTACTTTATAGGGTAAAAAGTAGATATTATGGTTTTCTTTCTCTTCATATTTGCTTCTCTCTGTGCCTATCTTTTTATCTTCAATTTCTCTATTACTTTAGATTTAGTCATGTTGCTTGTTAGATATTGTCATCTAAAAAGCTTTCTGATTAAAATTCTTCCCACTCATTGTGAAAACATATATGCTTATCTGGTGCTTATTTAAACTATTTTATACATTTATAACTTATTTTCTATTTTTCCTAGATCAAAATTATTTTCTTAAAGTTTCAATAATCAGTAAATTATTTTCTTCATATGAAAGAAATGATCACTTAAAATATAAACACGTGTAGAAAGTATTTAAAGAAAAAATCAACTAGTTTTACTATTGAGAGATGTATCTATTAATACTTTACTGTAATATCATAAAATCATTTTTAATGTATTGTGAGTGTGCTATATACAAATCTCATGTATTTTATATATGTGTGCAATTATATACATGCAATTATATACCATATATGTGTGTGTGTGTGTGTGTGTGTATGCTCACAATTTTACATTTGCCATTTTATAACATTATCTTCATGGTTATTTTTCCACATCAAAATATTATCTGCAATATTATACATTTTGGATTACCTGTATGTTTAACCATTTTCCATTGTTTAAATTTCATGTCATTTATGCTGTTCGTTTGTCACACATAATGAAAAATCAGGCTGGTGTATTTCTTCACACAATGTCCTTCTCCTTTCTTGGAGAGTGAATAAAAACTTTACTGTCCATATTTTCTTCTCTTTTTGTGAATTCTTTCACAGTCCACATCATTGGCCACCCCAATATTTTGATGGCCTACATGGGGACATTTCTCTATTTCTATCTCTCCTATGGCATCCTGAGACTTGCGACTATAGCAGTGGGCAGCAGAAGCTCCACCTGGACTAAACCCCTAACCTTGTCTCTGTGAGGTTTGGAGAGAGAATTCTAATCCCTCTCTATCTCTCGAGACTCTGTGGACAGTCTCCTCCTCATGCATCTTCATGGTCAGGAATCAATATGTCTTTCTGAATCTCTAGCTGGTAATATCTTACTGAAAGTAATAGTTTATCCCCTTGCCTCCTTGCTAGTAAGCCCCTGTACTGAGTCTATCACTTCTCAGGATTTTGCTGGGAGGGACACCTGCAATCATCTCCCTGCTGGGTTCAATCTGCTCTCAGGGCTCAGGGATGTCTGGCTCTGAGACAGACCCTTGTGTTCACTCTGTCCTCAGGCTCAAGGACACTCAGCTCTGGCCACAGATCTCTAGGTCTTCTGTGATGGAGATGCCCTTCTCAAACCTTCCCCCTACCTTGTTTGTTCTCATCCCTGAGATATCCTTCTCTTTTTTATAGTTCTTACCATGGGCAATGCTCAATCCACCCCGCCCAAGTACTCCCCATTGGGACTTGTAGTCTGGGACTTACCAAGCCCAAGCATTTGATTTTCTACTGTAACACAGCCTGTCCTCGATACAAACTGGATGACCAGGAAGTCTGACCCATGGATGGATCTCTTAACTATAATACTATCCTCCAACCCTGCCTTTACTGCAGCCATCTCAATCCCCTCCTTAGGTTTAGTTCTCGAGAGGAGGAGATGAGATTTTAACCTTCCGCACAGATTGCAGGCCTCTTTCTCTGAACTGTGCCTTTTCATTCAAATTTGCCTCACTCCATTATCGTTCCACCCCCCTGCATTTGTTGTCCAGCTGAGCAGAAAACAAATACCTTAAGGCCTGCTCTTTTAATCAATATTACCCAGCAGGGGGTGATACTACTCCTTACCTGCCTAACCCAAGTCCCACATTCAACTGCCTTTTGGAATTAAGCTTGGCTCCACTGTGCTCACAATAAGTTAAAACAAGGGTACAAAGAGAGAGAAAATCTCAGCCTTCTCCAAGAGTATAAAACACTATATTCTCCTACTGAAGACCTGGGAACTGCTAAATCCTGGGAAAAATTGGGACTGTCTCTTTCTCAATGCAGAGAAAGAAGTGACATTTTAAACTCAAGCTACTTTTCCACCCCTTCACTTGATGAAACCAAAGTCCTTCTATGAGAGTTTGATTTTCTTTGCCTACATTTTTGAAAAGCAAATACCTGGTTTTCAAGAACTCTTGTCTAGGTCATCTTTTAAAATACAAATTTTGGGAGATAATTCAGATCAAATAGGGAAAACCTTAGATATATCAGAGCAAATCAATTTATGTCAGCTATTCCTTTCTAAATTAGTAAATTGTGATAAAAGTTATTGAATGTCTAGATATTTTAAAACAACTTGAAATACCAAAACATGGATTACTAGACCTGCTTTTGCTTTTTATTACAAAGGGGCAGTGGAGTGGATTTGGAGCTGTAGATAAATGCCTTGTGCTTTATTGTAGGTGTAGTTCCTGAAAGTGAGAGTCTGTTTGCTATTAGAGGAACCTATGTTTCTAATGGTCATGAGATGTGTCCATAGGTCAATCTAGGGAATGCCGTTTGCTACCTTTTGGTCATTATTGGAAATTGAGGTTTCTAAAATTTAAGTTTGAATCATGTTGGAAAGACATTGTATGGTTTTAATAATAGAAGACATAAGGCATGGAGATGCAGTTTTGAAATACAGGGGTTGAAAGTGATTTATTCTCAAGATGGTTATTTCTAAAGGGATAACAAAGTCTGTGGATGTTGCAGAGAGGTTTGTAAAGGTTGTGAAAGTTTTAAATTTATAACAAAAGAAACCTCAGGCTCTAGTACCTCTTTTTCCACCTAATTTCTCTCTTGTGATATTCTCTGATGACTCTGGTGGTGCCTGGAGTTGTTTGCATTGCACTTTCTCTTGCCCTTGTCAGTGTGGGGAACCTGCCTGTCAGCTCTGGAAAAAATCCTTCATCAAAATATGTTTTGTCAATGCTGAGAGAGAAGGCAAGGCTGCTCTTTGGACATAGAGTCACCCTACAGGACCATTCCCAGATGACACCTGGGACACAATGTCCAGTGATTCAGGCACTGATCACCCCTGATATTCAAAAGGACCCTTTCTTCTCCTTTGTTTGGTGCTCTGGTCATTGGTAAGGCCACCCGATAAACATATCCACAGATAGGTGTGGAGTTGAGTCCCTTGTATGAGTGGGGTAAATCCATTCCTAGGGCATCTGGCTGGTACCCTGGCCATTGGTAAGGCCAGCCTCAGGGCATGGGGTAAACACATCCATCTCTTCGTATTTCTCTTTTGCTGTGTTCTAAAACTCCTGGTCCTCTATCTGGAGTATTTACTCTCTTTTACCAGGTTTCTGAACTTTCAAGAAACCAAAGCAGACCTGTCCTGGCTTTTCCCTGCTGCTAGGCTCCTTGGGGCTGAGACTTTATTTCCACCACTAATTAACAGTCCTTAAAGCTTTTATTGAGAATTTCAACAGGTTTTCCTGCTTAGTATTTAGAACCTTCCATCCCCTTTCCAGTTTTCTTTTTTTAAAGATTTTATTTATTAATTTTTAGAAAGAGGTGAAGAGAAAGAGAACGAGAGGGAGAGGATCATCAATCTGTGGTTGCCTCTCGTGCACCCTGTACCAGGCACCTGTACCAGGGACCTGGGCTGCAACCCAGGCATGTGCCCTGACTGGGAATCGAACTGGCGACCCCTTGGTTTGCAGCCTGTGCTCAATCCACTGAGCTACACCAGCCAGGGCTCCAGTTTTCTTAAAAGTTGTCAAATACAAATAAGAGAAATCTTATACTTTCTCTACAAAAATTAATATTCAAATTATGTGTATGGTCTTTATGTGTTCAGTCTTCATATGATATGTATTTATCTGTGTGTTACATATGGTGCATTTTCTGCCTCCAGATGGCATAACTAGAGTGTAATATTTTATTGGCTTAAAGATATTAAATACTTATATAAATTAAGGAGGATCCTATGTTCTGGACAAAATATTTGATATTAAAACTGGTTTTAAGCTTAATTAATATCTTCTCAGGTTACTACCAAAAGAAGTTTTTTACACAAAGTTTATACTATAATTTTTTGGTTAAGTATATTTGACAACTTTCCCAAAGTTTAAATTTTCAAAACAGAGAAATGACTTTGTGTTATTCCAGTGGGCCCCTAGAATACCTCAAGGATTTATTGTCTCTCCTTATAAAAGTTTTTAAAATTAATTAGGCCTATTTAATATGCTCAAAGTTACATTGGAAGCTTTGCTGAAAAGAATAATAACTACTTTATTTGTTTTTATATATACATATAATCCATTTTAAAACCATTATATATGTGTATATATATATATATTTATTTAAAGGTTTTATTTATTGATGTTTAGAGAGATTTTTAGAGAGAAGGGAAGGGAGGGAGAAAGAGGGAGAGAAACATCAATGTGTGGTTGCCTCTCACATGCCCCCTACCTGGGGAACTGACCCACAATCCAGGCATGCGCCCTGACTGAGAATTGAACCAGTGGCACTTTGGTTTGCGGGCTAGCACTCATCCACTGAGCCACACCAGCCAGGGCTGTATACCATACATTTTTATCAAAATAGATTTTCTAGAAATTCCAACCTGTCCCAGGGAAGAACTTGCAAGATTCAAAATCAAGTTCAAACAGGAAGCTCTCAGTGGTAACGGACATCCTGTCATTCATGCTGGACAAGCCAAGAGTGATGGTTCCCTCTGGGCACATCAAGCAGTGGTATTTTGGGTGTTTGTAACCCACATATTGGGACTTTATGAATTGTTTCTAATGCTCAATGGACACTTTCAGTAAGTCCTGTACAGTGTTTTAAAACCTTGCATACTGTTTGGTATTTATGTAAAGATTGTGTATTAAATCTAAAAATATGGGCTTTATATTGTTCTTTTATGTCATTTCATAGTAATTATTACTTATCAAGAAATTGTTATCTTGAAATATATCTCACAAAGAAGCAAAGATCTTTATCAATTGCACTTTAATCAAATCCACAACTATGTCATTTAAAATTTGGTCATTTATAAACAGTCATTATTTTATTACAGTGCATTTGCAAATATATTGTTGGGAAAGTTCTTAAAAAATAACTCTGACTTACTCTAAATTACAGATATCTAAGTAAGTCATGTTTTTAAAGTAAATGAAAATTTATAGAACCCCGAGGAATAAATGGATTCATGGAAATACTGGCAAATAATCAAGACCAACAAAATTGGTTATATGTGACTAAATGAATTAAAAGTAACTGTTATTATGACTATTCAAAATATTGCTAATTTTTAATATTTTTGTTTTCCGGATATAAGAATTTTTTTCTTAGAACAATTTGTAAGCTATACCCTCATAAGCAATATTGAACTATTTCTATTTTTCCCCTACCTAATCCCTCCAGAATTCAGCAACTCTCAATGAGTATTATTTTTATGGCAATATGTTTGTTTGCATAAACCCAGTAAGAATCTGTTCTCTTTATAATAGCACCAGTCTCCAAATGTGGCTTTATTAACCAAGTCTTTGTCTGTAATATCATGAGAGAAAATCATGCCTGGACTCTGGATGTCACCAGAAAGCTCTAAGGAATTAAGATTGACTTTGGGAGCCAATAAGAGCCCCTTGGAGAAACAGCCTGGTACCTTTGTCAGGTCATTCATGGCAGTCTTTCCAGGTAAGGAAAGAAGGTTGCTTTCCTGAAAGATGGCAAAGAAAGAACCTGAAAGCATTCTGAGGACCTCAAAAACTTAAGGAATCCACCCAAACCTATAGGTATTGCAAATAACACCAGATGGCAACTGTGTGTCTTGGCTTCTGTGCCCTGAAGGGCTGACTGAAGCTCAATCTGAAGTTTCCTTGTAAAATTCCAGCAAAGCAGATTTAAAAGAGACTAGATGATCAATTACTATTCTTGCTGTGTTCATGCAAATAACTAAACTTGAAACTGGACCTACATGCATTCCCTTTAATACAATGAGGGTGATTTTAGGGAGAGAAATTAAGTTTCACTGGAAATTGCAATGCCCAACTCTCACCAACAAACGGATGGAATCCTACTTTTTCTATTTTTCTTCCAAGCTAATGTTCCATTTTTTTCTTTCATTCTTTGTCTTGGAATTACTGAAAACTACTGATTGGTGTCAGCCATGTAGAATTTACCTACTACTCTGCCTCTCACTTTTTGGGATTTTAAGGCTAATATCCGGTCCTGCTTTTCCTGGCTATGTCCTATGGACATAGGACCTATGTCCTATGACCTATAGGAACCTTCCTAGGACCTATAGGAACCTTTCTCTTTATTCTTGTTTTTAGGCCATGTCTCCTCACATATCTCATATCCTTCATTCAATGGAGCATCTAGACTCTGGGAGATTCCCTCCACAAACAGCCCCTGGCCACAGCTCTCACTTTTGGGGCTGTCTAGTTACACCCTCTTCCCCTTAATGACCCACACCCAGATGCACAGGCAGAGGCAGCTAGCTCTACACCCCTAGCCCTCCTACAATAGTTACAGAAGAAGAGACCTTTGTCCCTACTATCCAAAACCAAACTGGACCAGGTAATTAAGAATAAATCCATTTTAAAACTAGAGAAGAGGATGAAAAGATAAAGTCAGCACCATTTGCTAAGCAGGTCTATGACCTTGTTAAATATGACTGCCATTTTATCTTCTGAGCTTCTGTCCCCAGGACTAGAAATTGCTGGAAAGTAAGAATGTGCCTGACCACTCTCTGCAGTCTGGGGCTACAATACCCCCAAAGCTCAGGGGCTCACAACAATACCCCCCACCCTTTTATAATCCAAATATAATTCAATAAAGCTCAAAGCTCCCACACCTCAATGCTGATATATCTCTCAACACCATGCCCCTCTCCTTTCTTGGAGAGTAAATTGAAACTTTACTCTCTACAAAGAAAAAAGAAAGACAAGAAGAAAGAAAGATCAAATACCCAATTTTTTGTTAAGATTTATAACTAGAATTCAGAATCTTCATGAACATATATAAAAATAGAATGTTATAGATTCAGTCATAAAAATCCAATTTATACTAACTTTAAAAATTTTATTATGAGTTCTGAGCTGTCATATAGAAACATCATACAAAGGCTGATAGATGTTAAGAATATGTCTTTAGGAACATTCTCCATTCTTAATCTATATAGAAGGGGGTACATTCAGGTAAAAATGTCCATCAATTCTTCCCAAGCTTCTTAGAGATCAAGCAAACAAAATATTGGCCCATTATGAAAATTAGTAGTAGACTCCTGGATGTGCTTGGTTCAAGGGCCTACCATGGAACACACTGGTAATTCTGGTGGGTAACTGGGTCATTAGAAAAGTTAAAGCTTTGTGGATGGTGAATAGGGGTTAGGTTTATGACACAAATTTTTGAATTTGTCTTCATACATATTATACTGCTAAATATCCCTATTTAACTTTTATGAAGCACCCCACTTCACCACTATCTTATAAGCCCTGTAAAATATTAACATATAAACCTATTTGATAAATTAATTATATATATTATTTAAATTTATAATTTATTTGGTTTTAAGTCAAAATAACCAGACATGAATTTGAAGCCTCTTTAAAAATGTCCACCTTCTCTTCCTTGTATGAGCACAAGGTGTGCTAGAGAAGAGGGGCGTTCAGAGATACATTGGTTGTATTGGGGGACAGAATGGAGTCTTGACCTTCTATTCTGTTCTTAAGTCTGGTCACATCTGTTCTATGTACAGCAATGTTTCCACAAAATTTATCTCACATGAATGCCATACATTCTCTGTTGCAGAACTTAGTTTTCATAAATTTCATAATCTTTTTGATATTTTTCAGAGGCTGCTTTGTTAGGGTTATCAATGACCTTCCAAATAGACAACTTGAGATCAATTCTCTGATCTCACTTAACTGGAGCTATCATAACAAAATTTCTCAGTGCTGCCCATTCTCTCCTTAAATTTGACCCCCCCTTTTTTTTCCTAAGGAAAAGGGCCTCTAAGGAATTCTGTTATCTTGATTTTGAACTCTGTTTGGCAGCTCATTTTCTGTCTCTTTTTTAGCTATTTTGCCTAGACTCACTCTGATCTTTCCTGTTGCCCACTAGCTACATGTCCTCTCATGTGATGGTATACAGCCCATGCCTGTAAGTTACACCGATATACCCATGGCTCTCAAATGGTATCTGATGCTGATGCTAGACCCTATAGCTGGCCATATCAACTCTCTCCAGTTGTGCATCTAAAAATCATCCCAAACTTATTAAAAATTTATCTAAATGCTAACATTTCCCCTAACTTCTTTCTAGACTTCCCCATCTTAATACACTGAACCAGTAACTCTTCACTTGTGAAGGTCAAATTCTCAGTTATTCTGAGTTTTTCTAATCATCACTCCGCATCTATCATATCAGTGAGTCTTGTCTATTCTAGTTTTAAGTCACTTCCCAATTCATCTCATAGCCATTTCTACTCACCGTTGTAGAAAAATTGCTTTTGGTTTAGTCTCCTCCCAATATTTTCCCTGCTTTCACCCATCTCCTACAATTTTTTCACATACTGAGTAAACTATCTTCCTCCCTCCCTCTATTTCTTTTTTCCTTCTTTCTTTCTTTTTTCTTTTCTTTTTTTTTGCTTCCTGTGTTTTTACCCAGATATGTGTATGCATATCAGGCTAATTTTTTCTATTTGCCTAGCTTTTTCCTTCTTTATTAGTTTTATTCTTCTCCCTCATACTTGACATTAAGGTATGTTAGCAAACTACATACACCCTTACCTATATTTATGTCTTCTTATTCTTTTACAAATAGATACACATGTTCATAATTTTTAAACAAAACCAGATCCTATTTTATATTCTTCTTTTGTCTGCATATTATATATCTGACACAATGAAAAAACTAGGTAACCTTACCAAATTTGATGGGTAGGGATACACTTTATTATTTTATTAGGTGAAAAGTCTGTGGTTTATGTAGTAATTCGTGTAACCATTCCCTTATTGATAACTTTCTTTTAATAAAACATGTAATTTCATTTTTTAAACATTTTTATAAGTATGAACAATTACATAATGGAGCATTAGACATTCTTGTGAAAATTCTTTTATCTTATGTAGACAGTCCCAGGAATACAATGGCTAGGTGAAAATTTATATGAAATTTTAATGTTAACAGATTTTCCAGATTGCTTTCCAAAAGGCCCATAAAACTTAGAAAAGTAGTAATAGTTCATCTCTTTCCTTGACTTATAATAATAATCTATCTTCACTTTAGTCATTTTGGTAAATTAGTTATAGAACATCCAATTGCATTAATTTCTTTGGCAACATATTAGAGATGTAACTTTACCTCTTGAATTAGCATTATTCTGGCATCTATCCCAATGCTACTTATTAGAATTGAAAAGTAAGGGGATAAAGAAGATTAAAACCCAGCATGAGATCAATATATTTTATTGCTCAATAGGTAATCTAACATTCTTTTAAGACATGTTAAAGAACTGCATAATGTAAATTGTTTAATTTACTTTTTGGGATTGAACCTAAATAAAATAGCAAAATTTCTCTTTAATCCTTTTTACATTTGCAGTAAATTCTACATTTTCAAATTTCTACATTTCCACCAGCTATTCAAGACATTCATTCTCAAATAGGAAAATAAATTGATGTTCTGTTCTGCCAGGCCTGACCAATATCAGCTCTAGGCAAGTTGCCAGAGAATCAGAGAAATTAAAGCTTGAAAACACATGGATAATATCTGGCTTATTCCTTTTCTTTTAGAGATGAAACTACTGAAGTTAAAGAAGTTCAGTCGTTATCTGTTCAATATTCCATGGTTGCTTCAGTCGGAAATATTTTAAAGTAGTTTCTAGTATAGGAATAATTGTTGTAGTGTCTACCCAAATTTAGGTTCTGTTTCTAAGATGCCTTTTTGTTTTCAACACCTCTGTAATTAAGATGTCTTAAAATAAGTGGCTTCTTACAGTTAATTGCCAGTGTATTTTTATTTATAATGGAAATAAAAAGGGTACGTTTTACAATTGATGGGGTACTAGACTTGTTAAAACACAGTATGTATTGTTAACAACCCTTCCCACACACTTAAACTCAGTAGAATTGCAATACAGAAACAGAAATATGGAGGATGGATCTGCTATTAGGTATTACCTAACATAGTTACCTAATAATTACCTTGGAAAATCTACTTTCAAATCATACAATAATAAAATCAGCTGCAGATAAGATTCATCATGGTTATTCAGTACATATCCCGCGACTAATATTTATAATTATTTTTCATATTTGAATAATGTACAGGTCTTTTTAAAAGATTCTCTAGCATAGATTAACTTCATTTGTAGCACAATTTTACTTAAACACATTAACATCAAACTAATTATAAAAACATGTATGTTTAGATCCCTTATGTAAATATGGAACAAAAAATAGAAATCAAATAAAAATACAACAGACAAAGTATCCAAATTTACAATCTTAATTTTATACAACAGATGATGTTGCTTTGCATAAACCAAACCCCATCTCAAAACATGAATTTGTTTGTGAGTGTTAGTGTGTCAGTACTGATCTAAGCAGATGTGATGATTATGGTGAATATGAGTGCTCTGTGGTGATAAAGGTCTCCCATTACTTTTCTGCAATTTAGCCACACCACACCTCCACTCGTGAAGCTTGTCATGATATCATTTGTTACATTTTAGGATAAACAAAACATCTATATGTTAAGTTCCTAGATTTTTCCTCATTTCTAAAACAATAAGGGCAGCAATACTTGACACTGATGTGATCACAAACATGCAGGCAAACAAAAGAAACATATCGTAACAGGACATAGTTACAAATTATCATTATATTATACGGTTTTATAAATGATTGAGAATATGCCTATTACATTAAGATTATTATAGTAATAAAAATAAAGTTTTTAATCCCAATAATATACCCTGTAACCACCAAGAATACATCACAGACACATATGTAAAACACTGCAATAACAGAAATATGCTTTTTTTTTCTTCAGGATGACATACAAACAGGAACTTGATTCACAGCGGCTAAGGTAAGGCAGAGTTACTAAGACCCAAAAGTGAATCTAATTTGTGGATCATGCATTTAGGGAAGTGATCTAGACTAACAGAGTAAAACATCCAGGGGATTGTAATGATAGGAAGTGGATGTTCAGGCATGAGGGAGTAGCAACATACGGTCTTAAATAGTAGTAGGCGAACTCAGACATTTACTTTCCTCTGGAAGATCTGGACAGAGAGAATCAGGGCAGAGATTCAAGATGCAGAAGTCCAGACACTGGTCTGGGAAAGGTAGCGGGACCTTGGTTTGCATTGCACGGCAACAACATGGTCCTGAAATCGTGTGTGAGGCAAAAGTGGGTTAGGAACAGTATTCAGGTGCTTAGCAGAAACCTGGTGCCCAGATTTGGGTTAAGCAAGGTAACCCAAAGGTAAACCAGTGCAAGCTCAGAACAAGGGGGATCTTGATTTAAATCGCAGTTGCAGAAGGGGGGAAATTGAAGGGGGGCACTGTACTTGTAGAAAGGCTAAAATTGAAGTGTACTGGTGGCAAAAAAATAAACTGTAAATTTTTTAGGCTAAAGTCACGCATTTAAAACTTTTATATTTAAATTATGAATTATATTTTAGCTGAAAAGTTAGCAATTAAATCCCAGTGAGCTATAAATACTTTAAAATACAGTTTTCTCATTAAGATATATTGATTCTGCATGTTTACAGCAGCAGTTAGGAATTTAGCTTCACATAAATTCTCCAAGTCTTTAGGATAAATTTTTTTTGTTATTTTTAAAAATTAGGATAACATTGTTCCATAGAAATAATTCATGTCAAAATGGTTACTAATAATAGAAATCAGAATTCTTTTAAATGATAGGAAGAGACCATGAACATCGAAGGAACTGTAAAACAGTAGTAAATTTAAAGATGCTTACTTATGTACTTCTATCTTTGCACAATGACAAAAGGTAAGAAACAGAAGCAGCAAGGTGGAGGGTACAATAATTTATCACTGTTTTTCATTTTAATTTATTGCCACATAATGTTTTCCTTCTGAGATGATGAAGAAGTCCTGATTTCCTTCTTGACTTCTCACTTCATTTTTAACAAAATGCAAGTGGAAGCTCTCTTATGTTTTGATATAAGAATTCTATTATGTCTAGTAACTGTTTGTTGTAATGACAAACCAGATTGCACATTGTGGTGGTTCATTGTTCTCCTGAATATTAAGGTTGATATGATAAAGATTTCACAGGCAACTGAGCTCATTGGTAATGGCATAGTGAGTATCATACAGTGTGATTAACAGTTTTATTTGAATGACCATTACAGATGTGGCTAATAGGTTGGGGAAAACAACAGGAACCTGTACCGTCTTTTGAAATATGTTCAAGATGTAGTACAGAATCTTATTAATCACACTTAGTATTAGGGTTGGGATAGGTTACTTCATATAGAGAAATAAGAAGAAAAAATTTATGGAAAAATTTTATCTTTCTTTTTAATCATTAGCATTCTTCATGTACTGGCAGCAAATCTACGGTATGTTTACTACCATTTATGTATAGGTTTAGATGAGACAGTCAAAAGCCACTCCATTGTATTATCAAGCATGTAAATGACAAAAGTAGACTACTCTAAGAGTAAAATGACTGTTTTCAGAGATTATAAAGATATTTCACTAAAACATGTTATGATATATGTATCATAAGATATATAATATATATGATGTATAAACATTGCCAGTAGAAACACAATATGACATTCCATATAGATGATATGCTGTTCCAGTGGAATAGTTCATGTTACTGTGGATTCTGTTTCCTGAATCAGAAAGTGAGCTTTATAATGTAAATAAAGATCTTAATATTTTGTCAGAAGTATTTTGAAAGAAAAATACTGTAAAATGACAACAACAACAAACCTTGCTTAGACTATTATGACTTGCACATCAAAGAAAACTACATTATCCAATTCTTACATGTATGGGACATCTTCCATTTTCTTAAAATACTCCCTGATTTGGTTCGTAACAGGGAAGACGCTACCTTCTGTTCAATGACTGCAAGTTTCCAAAACTTCAAAAGACCTAATGGAAATCATACAGGTCAGCAGTTGTTCCCAAAATGATGTTTCCAGGGAATGCCTACATCCTCACAGTACAATAAAAAATATTTGTAATTATATAAGTCCCAATAGATTTAATTTCTACACAATATTTAGTGGAGATCACTTAAATATTTTTTCTAGTAGTATTGGGTTCATACTGAATTCTACCACATTATTAGGTGACCTGCTCCACAGAGTACAGAAGTTTCATAAATTCTTGCTTTGTCTTTCTCCCAAGATTTCCAGACTCCCCCAAGTGGATATCTGAGAAATTTAGCCAAGTATCTCTAAATAATTCTGACACTCCATAATGAGCTTTGATCAATCTGCACCAACTTTTTTTCTTTGTTTAAATTAAAGTGTGGCACAAGAAGAATTTCCTTAAATGAATCTAGTACACTCCTCTTCTATCCTTATATATTATAATTTACTTACATAACTATTGCCTCTAATAAATGTTTGCCTCTTATTTTTCTCCTTCAAAGATTAAAATCAAACTGGCAGATTCATTTGAGGACGTATTTTATGGTGTGCAGAGTCACTGCTATATAGAATCTTATATATAGGACACCATGGATGGAATATCTTGAAATCTTGACCTTCAAATAAACAAGATAAACACAGTTTATATCAAAGTGCAGTTTCCTCTGCTGCACAAGCATTAGAATGTCTGGAATCTGCTTTAACCAATTAAGCCATTCAAGGCAAAAGGAAAATAAAGCCTTCAGCAAATTCATTGAAGGCACAGCACCATCTCCTAGCCTCCCACTGTCTGTTAATCGATCTTTTTAAGTGCGGACTAATGAATCTTATATATACCTGACGGGATGCTCTCACCCTACCACCTCGGAGGATTTAAACTTACACAAAGAATCAGCTGGGTGAGACGGAGGGTGGCAGGGCACATCCAGGCCTATGGCTTCTTTGGCCCCTTAAAAATCAGCTGGAAAACCTGTCTTCAGGGAACCGAACACTCCAGACCCCATTTTCTATTTTCCCTAAAGCAGCCCATTAGTTCATTTGCAGGAGATTTTCCATTCCGGTCGCTTCCAGGGCGAACGCTTCCCGCCCCCCCCCCCACCCCGCACTATCACTCTCAGTAGTGAGAAAAGAACTATAGAGAAATATTAAGC
>PVKM010016878.1:15376-26513 GCA_004027735.1 Carollia perspicillata
TTAAAACAAATAAAATCAAATAAGCCAAACCCAAAGGGCAACAACTATCTCGAGAGAGAGGCAGCTGCTGGCACCTGCCTGGATACGCTGCAGTTGGAAGAATTTGGCTTTTGGTATTGAATTATTAATTTATTTATTCCCCCTTCGCCGCCTCCCACAACCCCGACTGCCAGGCAAGAAATCTCTGTCTCTTCGTCTTCCCCTCCGCCCCCACCTTCTGGGAGTCTCCCACTTCTCGGTGGCGGACCGTTCCACCTCCTGCCCGCGGAGCCTCTGGTCGCCGGCCCTCTGCGGCCGCGGCGCCGCGCAGGGGGCGCCCCTCTCGCCGCGCGCTCCTACTTGCTCACCGACCCGCGCGACCCGGTCCCGGCGGCGCCGGCGGGAGTGGGCGGGGGGAGGCAGCGGGTGACAGATGTACTCCTCTGACAGCTCTCAGTATCAGCCCAGTGGCTCCCTGCCATTGGCTCAGTGCAATGGACCGGCAACGCCGCTCACTATAATAACACTCATGCCTGCCAGCAGCAGCAACTCCGAGTGCAGGCACCGAGCGTGGGGGATGCTGCTGCCACCGCCGCCGCTGCCGCTGCCGCCGCTGCGGCTCAGGCGGCTCCTGCTGCCCGTCTCCGCTCCGCGGCGGCGCTCGCACTGACTCCCTCGCCACTGGGTTCTGCAGCCCGGCCGGCCCCTCCCCGCCCGCGATCCTCCTGCAGGGCGCAGCGCCCCGAGGCGAGTTAGGAGAGAGGCAGAGACAGAGGGGGAGCGCGGCGAGGATGCGGAGGCGGTGGAGCCCGGGAGCGCACGGCAGAGGGGTGTAGTGAGCCTGTCTCCGAGGGCGTGTGAGAGAGGCGGCGGTTCTCCCGGCGGGTCCCCAGCCCAGCCTCCCCGGGCTCCAGCGCCCTGCGGCTGCGGGCACAGGGTGCGTGGAAGTGGAGGCTGCGGTGGAAGAGGCGGCTGCGCTGGGAGAGGCGGCGGCTGCCCCATGGAGTGTTACTACATTGTCATCAGCTCCACGCATCTCAGCAACGGACACTTTCGCAACATCAAGGGAGTTTTCCGGGGCCCTCTCAGCAAGAACGGGAACAAAACTCTGGTAATCTCTCTCTCTCCCGCTCTTCTCTCTCTCTCTCTGTTCTCTCCTTTCTTCTCCTTTCCTCTCCTCTCCTCTGCCCGTCTCTCTCCTAAGAGGGCATTAGAGGATCGAGGTTACTGAGGGATTTTGAAGGTGTCGCGATTCAATTTGGCTTTCAATTTGGTTCATAATGCATTCATTTATTTATCTTGTGGGCATGGGGTGAGAAATAGGTGTAGCAAAGGCAGGAATCTTAGGGAAGCTGTGATCCAGGGCTTTGGTTGACACTTAGCCAAGGCTCCGGACTGCACCTCACTCCATAATGCTGAAGATTACCGCCGTGTCTCCTCATTTGAAAAAAAATTGTGCCAGCAATTTTCTTTCTTAAGAAAGAAAAGGAGAAACCCCTAACCCCAAATAACCCTGTAACATTTTTCGGCTTAAGACGCTGAAGATGAATGAGGATGTGAGTGTCTCTGATGAAGGCAGGGAGCCATGTGGCTCGTGGCGTGGAGCAAGTGGCGGGACTGAGTGATGGTCTCAAGAGGAGTTTGTATTCGGTGGTCTCCTGAAGGACTGACTGGTGGCAAACTTCTCTCGTGAGAACTTGTCCGTACTAAGCTTAACAGAGTGACTCCAGACCCCCCATGCTGTCAACTTTAAGCTATTCACTCAAAAGAGCTTGGAGATAAGTGTGAGGAGTGAGCTTTTGGTTACAACCAGAGCCACTAGGAAACATGCTAGACAAACAGAGGCCATGCAGGCGCTGGGAGGTTCTCACTGGACCACAGAGCTACATGTTTCAGCATCCTAGGAGGAAGAGCACTCCTGATTGGTGGGAGATGTGCTGAGCTTTGAGATAGTGCCGGGTTATACCTATTAACTTTCTTTCAAATCCCCTCTGAGCTATAAAACGTCCTACTGAACTGACTCCCATGTATTGGTCTCTCCTGAGAAGTATACACGTCAATAAAGAAAAAATGAAGAACAATAAGAAGTAAAGGGAAGGCTCATTAGGCTAAACACTGCCAAGAGAGTAGAGCCAGAATAAAGTGGAAATATGCAAATGTGTGTATCACTAAAGTCCGGGACTGTTAGAAGCAGCACCCCTTCCCCCACCCCATTTTTTGTAGTTTATAGACAGATTCAATTAGCCCAAATTATAATACAGCATTCTTAATCTATTTTTCTTTGCATATCTTAAAAATGATTTTACGATTTATTAACAAAAAAACAACAATGTGTTGTGATGTGTTTTTCAAGAATAAAAAGTTCTCATCAGAAGTTTTAAGTGAATTCTGACATTGATGTGATGCATTTGATTTATTTTTTCTTTTTCCCATGAATCTGTTGGGCTATTCCTCTCAGCTCATTTAAGATCAAAGAAGCAGTGATAGTTTGTTGCTTTTTATCATTGTTCTGGATAAAATTGTTGGTTGTCCTTGCTGTTGAACAAGAGACAGTAAAAGTACTGTTCCATCATCTTACTCAGGGCAGTAAGCAATGGCTAAGAGAATTGAACTATTCTAGCTCTGTTTAGAGAACTCAACTATGTAGGAAAATAAATATTTTGGGGGGAAATCCTTCATTTAAAAAAAAGTATGTTCTGCCTTTTGTTTTAAAATCAAGTTTCACTTATGGGAAAAGTGAAAACAAGATCTCATTTTATTGGTTATAAAACTGCACAGCAGAGTTCATAGAAAAAAAAAAACATTTACTAAACCTTAAAGTGTTAAAATTATGGTAATCTTGCTGCCTAAGTCAACCTTGGGTTCTAACAATGCTTAAACTTGCCTATGTTTATTTGCTTGTTGTGGGTTTGAAATTTATTGGTTCTTTATCACTCATATTAACAAAGAATAGGTTAAAGCCTTGATTTGGCATTAAAATAGGTATGAAAAAGCAGCTACTTTTATGAGATGAACAAATGTAAATATATACAAGTGTCAGAAGCAACAAAGTAAGATAAGGTTTAGAAATAGCTCCTATCATAGTTGCCTTAATTCTAATAAAAGGACCTATCTGGACTTCATAGCTAGTCCTTTTAGGTTATGTTCATAAACTGAGCGAGTTTGTATTTCCTGTGTAAGAAGTTTATACTAACTGAAATTATGTAGCTTTTCATGTATGGTCCAACTATATTTGAAACTGTTACTTTACAAGTAATAGTTGTAGTATGTTTGTATTGAATACCTTTTGATGATTTTGTTCTTGAAGAAAATTAGATTTATGCCTATTATTTAAGTATAACAGAAGAGATTCTAAATATATTTATAAGTGCATTTTCTCTTAAAGAGCATTTATACTTTATACACATTTTTACATCCTTTATAGACATTTATAGTTACCTAAAACTTACTATAAGATGTAACCAGAAAACTGAACCTGAAACTTCTCAGACTTAACAACCTTAATAAAAAAGACAAATATTACTTTAAAATTGTAAATATGCTACATTTTGTACATTTTCAAGTAAGAATTTATGATTATTGTGTTTTTAATTTGTTTCATAGAATAAAAGTTGAGATCTTTTCTATTTTTTGTCTATTTGATTTTCACATATTTTGAATTTTTTCTTTTAAAAATCATCTAATACTTGCATTTTAAAATGTGTATTAACTTAAAAGGATTTTAATATTTCCAGTGTTTTTTTTCACAAAAATTACAACTTACAATGTAAAACCATATAGAGAAAAGGTATTTTAGTTTTTCCAAATAATTTCTAATTATTTTCAGTCACTGAATAACTAATGGACATTCTGAAAAAAAAATAAAATTTAGATTTAAAAAATGATTTTACAGTCTTCAAAATATCATTGAACTGATATAAGGTGGTCTACAATTGTTCCTACAGTGATATTTCATGAAATTAGAAGTTACTTAAAGGATAAATCACTTATAGAGTAAAACAAAAGTTTCATTGACTTTGATTAATTGTTGGTAGTCCTAAATCCAGAATGTAATCCTGCCAGTCGCATGGAAGAGATTATCAAAATACACAGTCCATTCCATAGGTCACATTATGCCACTCACACACACAAAATTTTAAAAAGTGTTTATGAACTGTCTCTTGTCAGTCTTGACCCTATTCCTGAGCCTTTAAGTGTATTTCTCTTGACAATTTTAACTGAACATATGCAAATTCCTATTTTGCAATGTCTTAAAGCAAAGAGAAAGGTCATTATGCTTGTCATGATTTCTGTTATAAATAGCACCATATTGTGATATAGTTTTAATTCCATGGCATAAGGAATAAGTTATTATTCAATAAGTGGTCCAGAATATCCTGAATAAGTTATATAGTTTAATAAGAATGAATTAAGTTTATCTTTCACTCATACTCATTTTTTTCTTAGAATTTCGCAAACTACCATTTAGTATGTAGTTGTTTACCGCATAAAGACATTTTGTTACAGTTCTGTTTTGCAATTGACCCATAAATGTCTTTGTCCTAATTATGTATTTTAAAACATTTAAATGTATATTATATATTTAATACAGAATTTAAATATAATTTAATCACTTTTAATACAGAATTTGGAGTTTGCCTCTGGAACTCTGGAAATCATTACCATTTTGCTCATTACATTCTGTTAGTCAATTAGCACTTTTGTATCTTGTAAGTGTATTATGTGTGTTTTATTGACTATGGAATTCAGAAGGAATGGTTGGTGATTTAGCAGTGATGCATTGAATCAATATTATAATGCAGATTTCCTGACTCTAGGCATATTTTCCTTATAATTTGTGTACTAAATTATGGAATTTGTTGGAATTGATATGATAACATTCATACTGATAAAAGATGATATTGGTGTCACCTATTTTTTGGAAACATTCTACTAGTCCATTTGCCTCCAGGTATTTAGAAGTAGTGCCCAATTCACAAAATAATTAGAGTTCAAATTTATTTCATTTCTTGTCTTTCTTGTTCAATATGGAAACATCAATAATATCTCTCTGGCCTAACCATTGTTTCTATAGGCTGCCCTCTATTTCCAATATATTAAGTACCAGATTTGGCAAGAAAAGAAGAATTAATTTATTAATGGGTTCTCAATATATTTGAGTTCATTCAGATTTATTGAGGTCCTCAACTGTAAACCACAATTGTTGTGCCCAATTCTAGGCACCGCAGGCTCTGTGCTAAGTATTCTGTGTTAAACAGTGTGTGTTAGGTTGTATTCAGGGATGCTCATGTTCATTTTTAATGTGGTGAAAAAGTATTCACAAATTTTGACATGTTTGCAGGTTTCTTGTCACTCAGAACATTTTCACGTGTATTCATTTTGAAAAGTTTAAAAATATTCTGGGGTTTTCATTTTGGTATATAGGAACTCACAAAAATTAAATAAGGTCTTTGAAACTTACTATATGACCTTTAATTCTAATTATTATTACCTAATATAACATTACTTTTATGTCATCCCTTCACGCACTTCTATATTTCCTAGGGAATGTAATTTGAAACCTTCCTGCAGTCATTGAAACCCATTGATGTGGCATATTTAAGATTGTATGTAAGACTAAAGATATCAATTGCTGAATAAATGATGATGAAAAATTGTCGTTGTTAGATTAATATCCTTGGCTAGGGTCAAGGGTGAGGGTGAATTGGGATGATATCCTAATATATTTCCAACATTTCCTACTTTATAACTTGTTCACTTAATCAGTCAGTATCTATTCTCCCAAGTTTGTTCTAAGCTATTATACATTCAGAGTTAGAGATCATCTCGTGTCTCACTTCTCCAAATGTAAGGTGTTGTATATTCTTCTGCTGCACTTGTTTTGTTATTCTAGCCAAACTTTGCAGCTTGTGCATTTTCAGAAGACATTATTCAAGCAAGGAAAATGACTTTAAATTATTTATGTTATTACTTACTAAAACTTTAAGCAATATTTTAAGGCAAATATTGTCAAGTGATACCCATGACTGCAACACACCTTGTTAGTTCATGAAATATTGAGTTGTTTTTGATAGCTATAATTCAAATAGTGATATAATATCTTGTCTTCACTTCGCTGTTCTGTACCAGTATTTTCTAGGTTATTGATGACTGCAATTACATTTTTACAGATCAGTAAGAGCCTAGAGAACCATCTAGTCCAAAGATTTCATATGGTTGTATTCAAGGGCAAATTCATCTGCTGAAGTAGTTGGTTTAGTGTGCACCATGTATCAAAAGTTCAGAAATAACAGAAGTAAAACCAATAACTTTGAAGTACAGAAAGTCCTCGCTTAATGTTGTCTGTAAGTTCTTGGAAATGGCAACCTCAAACAAAACAGTGTACGATGAAACTAATTTTACCATAGGCTAATTTATGTAAATAAGAGTTGTGTTCGTATGTCATGTTTCTGGTCACAAAAACGTCACCAAACTTCTAAACAAAGACCCAAAACATTAACATTAAACATCAGAATAAATGTGACCTATACATACATTTAAGAAAAATTAAAAATAAGTAAGATCATTATTTTTCAACCCACTTATTCCAGCTCAGGGTGCTGATTGGCCAGAGCCTGTCTTGGCAGCTCAGTGCATAGAGCAGGACACACGTGGAGAGGGTGCTCTTGTGTCTCAGGGCCACTCACACCCACACTCCACTCACCTAGGCTGGGACAATTCAGACATGCCAAGTCATCTGATGTGCGCACCTTTGGCATATGGGAGGAAACCAGAGTACGTGGAGGAAACCCGCGCTGACATGGGAAGAATGTACTCCCTTCACACAGACAATGGCCCTGGCTGTAATTGACTGATTGAATTTTTCATCAGTGTTTATAACAAAATGACATTTAATGAAAGGGCATTATTCAAGAATCTGCTGTGGAAATTAGTAAAAGTTTATTGTTCACACCACCAAAACAATAGTTTGCAAACCAGGAACACTCCAATCAGAACATGGAATTTTGTTTTAAATTCAGGAGGATATTGTTATAAAACAGCTCATGTAGTGAAAAATCAGTGACTATTTATCCTTCACAGTGATTGGTTATACTACTAGAATTTTCAGCAGTTACCTCATATCAACCTTCGGAAAGAGGTCATGCTTTGCTTATGATTAAGAGAGAAATGATCCAGCTCAAGTTAGTCTTGCAAAATAAGCCAGATTAAAGTTGTATGACTAAACTGGTTTTGTCTGCTCAGGGTATTTTTCAGGCTGGTCGCTGTTTGTTTGTGTATTTGACTATTCCCCCATGTTGGCCGTTCTCTCAGCCAACTGAGAGAACGACCAACCAGAATAACAGTATTCTTGCTCATCACCAGTGATATAGTCAGGCTAAAGAATCACACTCTTGCTGTTTCCATTAGTCGCATAAGCAAATGGGAGTGACATATGGTCGCCATCTTCATCATTTATGTGGCTATTGTTTTTAGCCAGTTGTCTGATCTTGATGGTTACATTTGATGTGAATGGCTGCCTGCAGGCATTTAAATCCTTTGAGAGCACACATGCACTAGAGAGGTTAATGTGATGACTTTAAAGGGTATAATAACCAAGTATTGGCAATTTCCCCAAAGCAGAAATTCCCAGGAGTCAAGATTTAATCAATTAATTAACTCAAATGGTTCATAATCAGATTCAGATTTCCCCTTTCTAAGTCAATCAACAATTATTTGGGTAACGTGTAATTGGATTTCAATTATTTAAGTTATTTACATAAGTGCAACACGATGTGTTAGCAAACACATCCTCATGACTACTTAGGGCAGGACGAACGTGAAGATGTTTTCTTTCAGGAGGCTGCATTGCAGGTGAGCCTCCACGTAAGTTAAGCCATATCTGTATGGCATGAGCAGTCAGGTAGTTTAACGAGAGGCATTTCTATGGAAACAGAAGGAAAACAAAGGTTAATAGTTTGAGCAAATTATAAATTCAATTTCTGAGTTTGGAGATCAGCCAGTTGAGAAAATTTCTAGATGTCAGGTTAGAAGCATTTTCAGATGGAGTGAAGGCACGCCGTGGCAACCAGGCAGATTTTTCTGGTTTGTGGTTTGAACATCCCTGGTGGTCTTTCTGAGTGGCTGCCTAACAACAGGCTTGAATACTCCCCACATATGAGCCGTTGTGACGACTTCTCTGAAGTTTATGTCAGGTCGTGCAGCTTTAGTCTGCATGGCTTTGAGTAAAGGGCAGTTTTATACAACTTTGTAGTGATTCCAAGTCAAGAGAGTGGGACAAAATTGAAAGTGTTAAAGAGTCCTTACCAAATATTGGAGGAAATCTGAAGAATTTAGGATTCAGTCCAGTTTACAGGTTGAAATCAAAACATCAAAGACAATAGCACTACACTCGGATATCCACAAAAGGCTATCATTGAAATATAACTTTCCTTTCTATACTCATGCCTGTTTCTATCAAAGATAACCATAATAAGATTAATTTGTTTGCAAATTAAGTCTAGTTTTGATTAAATTGACTTGATTACTTACATAAATGCAGCAAAAATAGTGTTTACCACATAGGCTTGGCTTGAACTTTTCATATGAAATCACCAATTGGATTTCAAAAACCCTTGATGCTAAGAAGCCACACCAAGGATTTGTCCAGTTGTGCCCTATTACAAAGAGAACAGATTCACATTGGACTTAGGCACATAGTTCTTATTAAACTTAGGCAGATACAAATATTGTCATGAAAATAAGAGCATTAAATAAGAGTTTCTGAATTCTAAAGAGGTAACGTCAGAAGAAAGACATTTCAACTTCTGTTGCAAAGAAATACTTGACCAAGTTGCTGTGAGTTACAGATAGTTTTAAAGAGAGGAGAAAATAAGGTCTTTTAAATCTAAAACACAAAATATTAAAGTGCCAGCAATGCTTTCAATGAATTCCTAAACACTATAATTATCTTCATCAGTTGGTTTAGTCTGTTGTAATTAATTTGTATTCATCTGTATCTTTTGTTAACAGTTTTATAAATTTATCAGCTTTTCATCAAATTTTAGAAATTCTTATCCAATTCACTGTTATGATATTTTTAAATTATGTCTTTTTATTGTAAAGTTTTATATTTATTTATTTTTATAGAGGGGAAGAGAGGGAGAAAGAGAGGGAGAGAAACATCAATGTGTGGTTGCCTCTCATGTGCCCCCCACTGGGGACCTGGCTTGCAGCCCAGGCACATCATGCCCTCACTGGGAATCGAACCAGTGATTCTTTGGTTCGTAGGCTGGCACTCAATCCACTGAGCCTCACCAGCAAAGGCTACATTTTAACATTTTAAAGGCATGACAAGATTTACAATGTTAAAGGGCAGAGAAAAATGTAAATTTTCTTTTAGGAATTATGGGGTAATTGCTATTTAAAGTTTTCCTGTGTATTAGGGGTCAGATGGCATGGGACATTTGTTTCCTCTTATTCCTCATTAATCATCACAACACCATAACATGGTTCTCTTCATTCTCATCACTTTCCCAGAGATTCTGCCTCTCAGCATCCTAATCAGTTTTAGTCACAAGTGACCTTCCAGCTTTGCAAAATGGCTGTCTCAAAGATTTCCAAATTATTATTATAGTCTCCCACTTTGTCTGCCAGTCCCAAAGCTAGCAGAGAAGTGAACAGCTTCTGTCCTTCTCTAATCTCAACTCTTCCAACTTTCCAACCTGAGTTTCAACTTCTATTTATGTATTGTTTTCGAGCTGAACTGCCCACAGTAAAGGTCAGCCCATTGCAGCAGCAACTTATTTTCCTCTTTGCCACAGTGCGTTATGCATGGTTCTTATAGCAAACACATCAACACAGCCAGCATTTTCACAGTGTCCCTGTACTCATGAGGCAGTCCACAAGTATCTAACACACAGGCCACTCTTTCCCACACAGATGTCAATGGCAAACACAGGATTTCCCTGGTGCTGTTCCTTTCCCAAGTCTACGGAACTTACGTAGCAAGCCTGCATGAGTTATTTTTGCCTGTGTAATAAATTTTTCATTGTGGGGAAAAGGTTTATTTTTTTAAAGATTTTATTTCTTTATTTTTAGAGGGAGGGAAAGGGAGGGAGAAGATGGAGAGAAACATCAATGTGTGGTTGCATCTCATGTGCCCCCTACTGGGCTGGCAACCCAGGCATGTGCCCTGACTGGGAATTGAATGGACTACCCTTTGGTTCACAGGCCAGAACTTAATCCACTAAACCACACCAAGAGGGCAGGGGGAACTAACATTTATTTTACTGTTGTTCAAGTACAATTTTCTGCCTTTTCCCCCAACCCCTCCCCATCACCGCAGTCCTCCCCACCTCCCTCCCCTGTTTTCACCCCCCTTGTTATTGTCCACGTGTCCTTTATAATTTTTCATGTAAACCCTTCATCCTTTTCCCCCATTAATAGATATGATATCAGTCTCTCTGTAAAACATTACAAAATTAACATGTTTAACATTTAATGTTTATCTTATTTGAAAATCATTTAGATATTCACTGAATATCAATTATTTAGTTCAACTTAGTATAAATTTTTATCTTATTTACATTTATTTTAATTACGTGCTTCTAACAAACATGCTTGGTTTAGACACCAAACAGCTCATCATAATATTGTTATTTTTCTTGTTGACAAATTTTGACCTGCTTTTATTAAACTTACAAACTTAAACTAGCTTTTATTTATCAAAGATTATCACAGTTCATATGAAGTTGAAAAGCATTTGGGTTAGTTTCTATATTTCTGACAGTATATTTGATTTAAATAATGTTTAGTTTTCTTTAGGCCACTTAAATAGTGCTCTTTACAAGTTAATTTTGGTAATACCATGTGAAGGTAGAAAAATATCATATATTTGTAACATATATACATAAACTAACAGACAGGCACAACAGAAATAGAGATCTCATAGCATTTGTTTTAAACATTTTTAGCTATGCCTAGGTACAAAACTTGGAAGAATGGTTGGATCCAAATTTTGTGTCTGACAGATGAACTAAATCAAGGTTACCTGCTCAGATATGGCTAGCGCTTTGCTAAAGATTTTGTTGTCGGTAGAAATCAGGCTCTTCCATGGGATCACAAGAAAAATATCATGGGCCCACACAGGGGAGATTGTTGTGTGGTAAGGTTTATTCGG